>JASANG010000531.1:0-39990 GCA_030248215.1 Enoplolaimus lenunculus
AAAAATTACTTTGGCCAAGAAGGCACAGTCTAAGAAAACTATGGGTTACTTTACAGACCCTAAATTCTCATATCCAAAGTACTATGAGTGTCTAAAGACCGTGTGTGTCTAAAAATGAAATTGTGTGTGGCCCAAGCCACTTATAATTTCGTACAAAAAACGCGTGTAATACAGTTTTTGTGTTTGTTATATTTCGGATCCGCTTAACCTGCCATAGGGCAAGGCCCGCGCGGCAGGTTCAACGGCTCCCTGTACGGTTTTAACCCAATTGCATTCAGGTTTATCGCGTACGATAATACTTACTCGCAATTTAATTAGCGCTCTAGGGCCTCTTTAACTATTGTGCTAAACGATTGCGGCTAGCGATCGAAATAATTTCACCGGCTTCGGCCTAATATTATTTTCATCAGTCTAAGGACCTGATTTAATTTCGCGTCCTACGGGACATAATTGCGTGCAAATCCGCATTATTGACAATATTATCATTACTATAATTTGTGTCACATTATGTGTGTTACTAATAAACTGCCAGATTACTGGTACTTGTGAGCCTGATTGGAAGGCTATATTATCTTTGATTGGCAGACGCGAACTATCCAAACCCGCAGCCGGCTCCCCTGCGGTTAATAGGCTCACACAGGTGGAGTTCATGTCTTTCTGAGGTAGCCCAACCCAGGAACCCATCATCCTATAATACCTACCTAAAACTAGTATAGATGTATAATATATGCATATATATACATATATATGCGCGAAAGCTCTCTGTGAAGCGTAAAACAACGCGTAAAGTTTTGACCTTTTATTGTATCTATTCAGCGTAGGCAGACATCTTGAATTGATCGCCCGGAGTTAATAAACATTTTAATGTAGTATGTTTTAAACACAAATTGCGTACAACAAATTTTATTGTGCGTTCAAATTCTAATATCCGCATAGGTCACGTTTTCTGAAAATATAATACTACATTGCTACACATATCAGAATTGTATGGAACTGGGCATTATTGTCGCATAAGCCTATTCATTAGCTTAAGAAGCGTAAGAATCAGCTAAACTCCTAACCCTAAGCAAATAATAAGTCGCTTTACTCTATTATTACAGTCTTGCAAAAAAATGTCAGCTCCTACCTGTTAACATGGGACCGAGTACAAAAGTGGTACTAAAGTCCAAATTTAATTTTCTGACGTGAAAATTATATATCTTCCTCGAAATTTTCAAAATTGAACGATGCAACAAAATTTGTCTTAGCTCTGGACTAACACTTAAATTTCGAAAAATTGACAATTTGTAACTCGATATGTGTGTATTGTTTGTTTGTTTGTTAAATTGTGTTGTGTGCATTTATATTGTGTATGTGTTGTGTGTGGTTAATTTGACGAAATTTCTGAAAGCTCAAGGATATCAGCAGTTTCGAGGAAGGCGCTGAAACCTGATAGCCCTAGGCTATAAAAGAAATATCTTATTGCCCTGGACTATTACGAGCTGGTTTTGAAAATGATCTCGTGACAGCCTTGGCCTATAAGAGATTTTGTGGCACCGTTGACAAAATTATTGTGAACGGCACATTACCTTGAAATTAGAGATGAAGATGCTTATAAAAGAGGTTGTGGGACTTTTGTAAGCGTTTGTGTGACAGATTTGGCAATAAAGCAAATGTTATTTATGTTTCTACGGCAATTTTATGCTTTATACATAAGAAATTCTCGCTGACAAACCGGATTTCAGGAACATTTCACACATAATTACGAGTAATATAAGTTAGAAACGACGAAAAAGTTATGATTCCGTTTTTAATTATATGGCCAGTTGGAATAGTAATCGGATGTGGAACTTAATTTGAATCGGAATTTTTTTATCAATCGGAATTCCCTTTGCACTGTGGGGGACGACCTAAGTGTATGAATACTTGGTAGCTTTAGCGCCTATCGATCTTTCATAAATTCGCGCCTAACTGTTTTTAGTATGTCAAATTAGCATACGAACACTTGCTTATCACAAAATACAAGATAAATAGTGTGCAAATAATGATTTTGTGCAACAACATAGCTATAATTTTACTGATACTCTCGAAAAATAACGCGAACATGGTTGACAGTGGTGTGCGCAGTATAACCTAGATGGTGCATAAATTCGTATGCACCGGATCAATATATCTTCGAGTGAATGTTATTCACGTTTCCACGACAAATTTCATCCTACCTTTAACAGTCTGAAATGCGCGATGACAAAAAAATTTTAGGAAAATTTCGCACCTAATTGCAAACATACCGAATAGAAACGATGAAAAATTTCAATTTGGATTTTGATTTTATTGGCGATCAAAATTGTAATCGAAACTGAATTCGAATCGGTATGTTTGAATTCCGTTCGTATAGAGCGGCAGGGCCTAAGTGCACAAATATTTGCTGGTCTTTTAGCGCTAATTGATCTTTCATAAATTCGCGTCCAATTGATCTTATTATGCCTAATTAGCATACGAACCATTATTTATCGGCAAAGTAGTATTTCAGGAAGCACCATTTTTAATGTTTAAAGAAAACGCAAATGGACTCACTGGAAACGACCGTTTTGAAGGTTATTGTGCTGATCTTTTGCAAGAAATCGCAAAAATATTAAACTTTACTTACTCAATTCACATTGTCCAAGATGGCGCTTACGGAGCAAAAGTCAATGGGCAGTGGAACGGAATGGTTGGAGAAGTTATGAATGGAGTAAGTTTTTTACATCAAGATGTAGTTTAGTTATAACAATCAATGCGGTGGTGTGTTGGTGATAGGACAATCTCAGCCATAATTTTTATTTCACATGGCACTGCAATAAGGTTATCAATGGATCACTATCGTTATTGTGACGTCATGCATTCATTGCATATAGATACTCTAGATTTACAAAAAAACTGTTGCTCCCACCATACGTAATTTGAGCATTATCACTTTTTGCGTTCATTATTTTGTATTTTGCGAGGAACAAAGTTCTGCGTACTGCGCGTTTATTTGTATCAAAAGCTGTCCATCTTGCAATTATTGCATTATTACCAAATAACTTGCGTAGCAGCGATAAAAGTAGTAAAAACTGCAAGAAATCAGTTAACTGGGTATCATGACAATTCGTCACCCGCAAACTCGTCTACCGGCAACTTGTAATCGGAAATATTGTCGGCTCGATAATTTGCGGCTCATTATTATACTTGGGTTTCAGGCTTTGGATGACGCTTAAAATATGCTCTGTTTTAGATAGCTTAGGATACAGTCGTACGCAAGTTGTCGTGCGACTAATCGTCGTAGAATCATTTGGTTGAATATACCAGGCGGGTTTGCTGCTTGTGCTCACTGTAACCGTGATGGAGTTGAATTGGAAGCAGATATCATTTCTCTTGTCTCAACTTAGGCTTAATTTTATACTCACGATGTGTTTCTGAAATAAATTCTACTTCGTGTAGAACAGGGCCTGATCGTTTTCCGGCGGGGCTGTAATAGAGTCAGTTTAAGCTTTAGACTAACTTTTTTGCTTAGGCTTAGGTTAGGCTTAGGCTTATGCTTAGAAATAGGCTCATCTTAACGCTTAGGCTTAGGCTTAGGCTTACGCTTACGCTTAGGAATATGCTTATACTACTGTTGCGACCCTGTTCTATACATTGACTATCAAAATCAAGCCAACCAGGAATCAAAGCAGATGGAGGCCACAGAAATAACGTTAGCGAGTGGGAAAAACCAGAAGTTGGACCGACGTTTTGTACATATATGCATTTATTGTCACCACAAAATTATAGGTGACATGCATACAAGACAGGGTGTAAACAAATAGTAAATGTAACGAAAATGAATAGTGATCTAAATAAAAAACGGATATTGAAGTATAAAAGTTTCAAAGATGTTTCATTTTTCTGCCAACACCATTTAGCCGTTCAAATATTTTCCGGCTTTTGTAAAATTTTAGCGAAAAAATTGCGAATGCATCGAGATTTTGGCTCATGTATAGATCAGGGCCGGATCATTTTCCGGAGGGGCTACAATACAGTCAGTTTAAGCATTTGACTAATTCTTTGCTTAGGCTTAGGCTTAGGCTTTTAGGAATAGGCTCATCCATACACTTAGACTTAAGCTTAGGCGTAGGTTTAGGAATATGCTTATACTACTGTTTCGGCCCTGTTCTATACATGGGCCGAAATTCTTAAAATTTTTTGATGAATTTCGTATTTTTTGTTTCAGTTAAAACAATTGTAGCATATCTGCTATGAAAAATTGCGGAGATATACAAGTAATTTGTAACTAATTGACAGCGCACAAATAACAAAATTTCTGCTATTTTTGTAACAAAATCGAAACGGAAACGGACACCGATTTTTATCGGAAACGGACACCGATTTTTACCGAAAACGGAAACGAAGACGGATATTCGGGTACACCCTGATGGAGGATCGGGGTGTTGTAAGTGGCGGCACGTACTATAGGAAAAAAAGCGAAACTGGTCTAAAAACTATATGTCCAAACGAAGCGCGATACATTCATTGATGCTTTGTTTTTAATGTTTCTAAACGACATACGTTTAAATATGCTGAAAAGCTTTATCTTTATACGTGAAGCTCCAAGTTTCGGCACCCTATCACGTCAGGGCAAGGCTTTTGTGGGCGAGTGTAGCGAGCAAGAAATTTCTATATTTATGCACCAGCGGGTTCTTCAAATGCCTGTGCTAGCCTATAACTTGAAATAATGAAAGAAAACTAGTGTACAAGCGAGTGAAAAGTAGTCAGACGCAATACAAGCATACGTAGTAATAATTTAAATTTTTAATTTTGCTTGGCCCTTGTGGAGGATACGATGGTCTAGAGCAACCAAATACATACAGCCCGGAAGCAAACATAACAGCCCGGGTGAATGCTAAAACGACTGATGATGCAAAACGGTACCTAAGGTGACGCGAAGTTGGGAAGATTTTTCGTGAAAACATTACACTTGAACAAAAATACATACAATCAAATCACGATACAAATTTAAGCTGTTGAATCGCTGAACAGCCAATACGATTGTAATGGAAAGCCATCACCAATAAACGACTTGTAGACCACAGCTTCTACAGTCCGAATAGGTAGCGATAATTTGGGTCTTCAACACGTGAACGGACCATAGAAGTAAATGTCAAATACTTGCTCTCGATCCGATTGTTCGCTGTATCTAAAAGCGAACAACGATATCCATTGAAAACTTCATCGAAAAAACAACAGTACTTTCACATTCCATTCATAATTTAGCCAGCTGTTTTTCAACACAATAGCAACTTTATTCATGTAACTAATATCATTTTACCCATGGAGAAGCCTCTCTATTTCACCATCTGTAATTACGGCTTGAAAAACGCGGAAAATCTTGGCGGAGTGGTGCTACAGGTGACTATAATTCGATTTAGACCACAAATCGTTTCAGTCCGAACTACGTCTGCTTTATTTGAAACATGTCCGACGCTTCTAGCAGCCAGTGTGTACCTTTCACTATCACCACAGTAGCTATGACAGAACCGCCTGTACACCTGCGTTAATAAGCAAACCCGTTTTGGGACGCCCTGCAACAAGCTGAATGGGTTGCTTGGAACTTTCTGCATTCAACGGAAATCCTCATGCATAGGTCGGTTCGCCCAGAATCTTGGGATGTTAACAGAGCCAGTGTTAATTTATTACAGCTAAGGATTATGTTCTTGCTATTTAAAATATAAAACATGGTTCGGTATGCAGTACGTATGCGTATATAAAGCTCTTTCTTTTAGGTGATCATATGTATATATATGTCGTGCTCTAAACAGCTATTTGCCCCAGTTGGCAACTGGGACGTCCCAAACGACAACTGCTGTTGTTGGCAGCCCAAAAAAGTACTAAAATGCAGACTAATTTTGATTGATTGTTCAGTTTTGACAATATTAGAGAAAACTGACTTGCTTAGTAATTAATTGGCTTCACCATATTTGCCAACTATAAATTAGACAAGGTTTGTATGGGGTGAAGGATTACAGAGGCTCAATTTGATTGGCTAAATACTTTAGCGTGAAAGCTGAGTTTGACCACAATTGCTTCATCAATGTATTCTTAGTGGCTTCTAAATAACAGAAAGATAAACTGAAAGTTTCTATTAATATAATTTTTTGTTTGATTTTTTATTTTTTCGCAGTTTTCTCTTATGAATGATTAAATAGTTAGTTTTTATAAGGTTTTCGCTGAAAACCATGGTCTTTCAGATTTTGTAGGTTCAGAAAACTACGTATAAATACAGAAAGAAATTTGATCTGTTAAACAGTATTATAGCAATAATTTATGTTTAAGGAGGCAGATTTAGCCGTTGCCCCACTATCAATGTCGTATGGGAGAAGCGAAGCCATAGATTTTTCAGTACCATACATGCATGTCGGAATTAGTTTGTTATTTAAGGTAAAATTTGAATGCTCTTTGTCTTAATTTGTTTGAAATATATAGCAACGAATTTCAAGCGGCCGCAATGAATGTAAAGCATGTTTAAGCATAGATGCACAGGCCGCAAAACTTTCAGTGTGTTGAATAACGTGAAGGGAAAAAGCACAGTAGCCACTATATGGATCATCCACGTAATATATAGTGCGCGCCCTACTGTAAAAAATTGTGTAGGTCTGGGTTTTCAGGAATTCTGTATGAAGGATGTTATATTTACAACTAGTCCCTTTGCAGAGTGCAAGGACAACGCAGACATCCTGTTTTAGTGTTAATACAGTATCTCCAATGTCGAGACGGCCACAGTACAGAGTGTATTATGTCCTTATAGAATTAACGAGACTTTGTTCTAAGGAACTATTGTACATTTGTTTTAGCAAAAACTATCCACAATAAATTAAAAATCATTTCACAGAAACAATGCTGTAGTGAGAGAATGCGTTTTGAAAGTAGCCCCTACCGAGGGACTCTCTTTTGTCCCTACTCCCTTGGAACACTATCAGGATAAACCCCACTATCTAAGTACAGGGCGTGTGTTGTCATCAGACCCTTGTTATAGTATCGTTTTTGGGTCCATGTATACTTGACTGCCGTCCCAAAATCCCAAGGTCCTAGTATAAAAATTGATAGCTCTTGTTTGTTGCGAGATTTTGAGATTTTGGGATTTTGTGATTTCAAAAGAATTCATTCCAAGCAATTCCGTTTGCTTAGTCTTAGGCTTTAGGTTTAGGATTACGTATTCCTTTGGCTCAAGATTTGGTATAGGAATTGGCAAAGCTCAATATTAGGCTTTGGATTAGGCAGGTTCCGGTTTTACGCTTAGTTGAGAATTAGGCGTTTAGGCGTGCGCTCTGGCGTAAAGCTTAAATATAGATAAACTTTAAAGATGCCTTAACCTTAGGCTTAGGCATCGACTAAGGCTACGGCTTAGGCTCAGGCTTAAGCTTAGGTTTAGGTTTAGGCTTAAGGCATGAGCTTAGGCTTAATAGGCTGAGGATTAAGAAATAGGCTTTAGTAAAACATAGATTAAATCTAAATCACCCTCAGGCTAAAATCTTAGGCTTAGGATTTGCTCGGTCTTAGGCTTAGGTTTGGGCTTATTCTTTGGTCTTTGGAGCAGGCTTAGTCTTCGGTTTAACATAGATAAAACCGTAAATGGCATAGGATTAGGATTTAAAAAAGGCTTTGGTTTAAACCTAGATTACAGATTCTAAACGACCCATGGGTTAAATCTTAGGCTCAGGCTTGGGCTTTAGGTTTAGGCTTTAGCTTAGGTTTCAGGAGCATCCCACCTTCGATTAAATCCCGAAATCCCAATCCCATTACGCTTGGATTAGGCTTGGGTTTAGGTTAAGGTTTAGGCTTTAGGAGCAGGCTTTTGTTTAAGCGTAGATTAGATCTTTAATGGCCCATGGACTAAACCATACGCTTAGGCTTAGGTTTAGGCTTGGGTTTAGGTTTAGGCCAAGGATTTAGGGAGCACCCCACCTTCTACCATATCCCAAAGTCCCAAATTCTCACCTTACACCATATCCCAAAATCCCGAAATCCCACCTTCCACCATATCCCGAAATCCCAATATCCGACCTTCCATCATATTCCGAAATCCCAAAATGCAACCTTCCGGCATATCCCGAAATTCCAAAATTTTGTCTTCCACCATATCCCAAAATCCCACCGTCCACCATATCCCGAAATCCCAATATCCCGCCTTCCACCATATTCCGAAATCCCATAATCCCACCTTCTACCATATCCCGAACCCCCAACATAACAAAGTCCCACCGTCGACCAGATATCCCAAAATCCCAAAGTCCCACCTTCGACCATATATCCCAAAAGTCCAAAACCCCAAAATCCCACCTTCGTCCATATATCCCGAAATCCCAAAATCCCACCATCGACTTTATTCTGAAATCTCGAAATCCCAAAAAACCACATTCGACCATATCCCGAAATTCCAAATCCCAAAATCCCAAATTCGACCATATCCCGAAATCTCAAAATCCCACATTCGACCTTACCTCTATTTATTGCGATAGGATGGTGGGATTTTGGGACGGCACCGAAGTTTCATGGGCCGTTTTTTGTTACTCGTCCTAAGGGAGTGGTTGGACAATTTTTTTGCAGCAATGCGTGCATTATTACGTGGATGACCCATTATTGAAATTGTATGGAGTCAACGTGACAAGGTTCAGTGGATAGACAACAGTAGTGTTTGCAGGCGTAAAATCTACACGAAAATTTTCTAATACAATTAATATTTCAGGTGGACTACATTAAGAGTAGTATTTTTGTTGCGTTTGATCAGTTTTGCTGTAGCAGGTCTTTGTGCAATGTAAAATTAATATCTACTGTAACTGTTGTTGTTTAATTTTTAGAAACCAAAAGAAAAAGACCCAGGTTTATTTTCGTTTCTAGCGCCGTTATCTGCGAGGGTATGGATATACATGATGGCGACGGCAATTTTCGTTAGCTTTGTTTTCTGGATCATAGGTCGATTTAGCCCGTATGAGTGGTACGACTGACTATGTTGCAAGTAGAATGAGTAGTATTTTTCACAGAGTAAAAACAGGAAACCGAGATATTGAAAAATAACAGTTATATTTCACCTTGAACGTAGCACAAAGACAATTGTGATTTGAACGTGTTCTCAGTGTACACGAATTTTTGCGGTATGCGACAATTGGTTTTTATTTAACAAAGAAAAATTAATTGTAACCAAAAGTAATCTCTGTATAGTTGCCAGTAAAATGCAACTATGTTAGACTACAACGGTGTTCTTATACCATGTATTTACATGAAACTAAAGGTGTTTTAGCATAAAATACTGAACAGTTTAAATGTATGTTGCGGAGTGCAACCCAAGGGGAGAAATACCGGCGATGGAGCATGCGCCGGTGGTCAATAACAATTGCCGAAGCCAGAGCCGGAGCCGGAGCGATAGCTGAGGCGAAATTTGGTAGTAAAAATGATGGTTAATTAGTTAGTTTTAGCCAATTTCTGCAATATGTTGTTAAGTTCATTGGTTATACGTTAATGTTTTGCGAAATTTCGGAAACTCTTTCCTTAAAATTGTGACAAAAGAAAAACGGAACGCGCTAAACAGATAAATGTTGTCTCCGACAAAAATTGTACCGCAGCCGGAAGCCGATGTTCTCCGGATCCGGACGCAAACCTCCGGTTGTGCCCAGGTATGTTGTCTATTTGCCGGTTTGTCAGGTGCGCTTCGCTTTGTCATCTGACAACTTTAATGAAGTATATAGACTTAGGCTCATGCGCTGTTTACAATAATTTTGTGAATGGTGCCACAAAGACTTACAGACCTGGGCTATCACGCGCGTTCATTCTGTAAATGGGCTCATGATAGGCTATCACAAAATTCCTCAATTTTAGCCACGCACAACACATTTATAAACCCAACGAAAACGCACACAGTGCAAGGTAACACAAACGACACACGAAGATGTCGAGAAACTCATTGTCCTGTTTTCAAATTCGAAAATTTTTGTTTGACACAAAACTCCTAATGGGTAGTCCACGTAATAGTGCGCGTACTAGGGTAAAAATTTGTCCAGGTCTGGGTACGGACCTATGTCACTTTTGGGAGCTCTGTAAAAAGGATGTTATATTTAAAACTAGTCTCTTTGCAAAGTCCAAGGACAACGCAGACATCCTGTTTACAAGGTCTCCAATGTCGCTACACTCAAAGAACACGGTGCATAATGTCCTTACACTATAACGAGACACTGTTCGAAGGGACTATTGTTGTACATTTGTTTTAGCAGAAGCTATGCACAAAAGCTTAAAATTTATTTCGTAGAAACAACGCTGTAGCGAGTCTGCGTTTTGTCAGTAGTCCCTACCGAGGGACTCTGTTTTATTCTTACTCTCTTGAAACACTGTCAGGACAAAACCGGCTATCTAAGTACAGGGTGTGTTGTCACCTGGCCCTCGTTATAGCATCGTATTTTGACACTGGTCTTAAGGAGGTGGGTAGACAATTTGTAAATTTGTTTGCATTAAGGGCAACATTCGAAATTTTTCTTTGAAGTCTCCACGTTAATAACGCACCTTTTAATATATGTGTGTAATGAATATAAACATAAGTACAAGCAAACTTTTTGTTATGAATACCCGTAGAAATAAGTTTCCGAAAACGGTTAACTTTTTGTAGGAACACTGATGTGTCAGTTTATAAAACTTTGACAGCTATATTAGCCTGTCATTGTCCTCCGAATTATATTAATCAATTTTATCATGTAAACAGCTCAACGAAAAATTGCAAATTTACTGTGCATTACCATTCGTCTACAGCACACTGAGCACCTAAAACGCCAACTACGTAAGCGCAATAATAAATAATACACAGTATTTGACCATTACTCATCGTGTGTGTGCAGCACAAATTTCTACAACGCATGGAAGCCGCTGCGGGATCGAGTGCAAAACTGCTTGAGCCAAGCGGGGATTGTAAACACCTAATCCTAAATCCCGGGCTTGAATTCTAGCTTGCAGCCTGGTTTCAGACAAAATAGTAAATATTCTTGCAGGATAAAGTGGAAACACTTTCAGTTTTCAGTATCGTTATTACGTGCAAAAATTTTATTATAGGATTGATTCAAACGAAGACGGCGACCTTGAAAATCAGTTTACGCTACTCAATAGTATTTGGTTTGTTATTGGATCGCTGGTACAGCAAGGTGGCGAAGTTTCTCCGAGAGCGGTATCTACACGTTTGATTGCAGGTATCACTATTAACGCGTTGATGAAAAGTACGCATCTGACACTAGTGAAATTCAATTTTATTTTTATATGATCCTATTGGGCATATGTGCCGTCGTCTAAGTAATAAGAAACTAGGACAATGCAGAATGACATATAGTGCTGCGTTTAAACTTTATCACTGCGTGCTACGGGTGAATTTTAATCATGCCGCTGTAGCTTAAAAATTCTGCAAACGCTATTGAATATCTGTTCTTGACTACTGAAGTAGAAACAACTTTTCATCCTGCACACGCCATAATCTATCTCTTCAACTGTGTAATGTATTTTCAACTGTGCTATATTATGCGTAATACAAAATCTAAAACAAAAGTGAGTATTATAAACTGTAATTCACTTTTGAATAATGCTTAAATGTAGTCTTGACCTAGGCAGCCAGTCTGAGATTAAAGAGATCTTGTAGCAAAACCCAACAATTACACAGAGTTATCAAACGCTATATTAGAACATAAGACAGTACTCGACATGTTTTCTAAATCTTGGTAAAAAATTTGTTGCTTTTGAGACAATAACCGAATCAGTAGTAAGAGCCGAATTCAAATTTCAAACGTCTCGCACACAGTACTTTTGTTTGTTAAATACTACAGACTACGTTTAAAATTCAAGAGGTTGCAACGTGTGTAATAGACTGTAATGGTATATGCTGTGGATTTCTAATGACATTCGCGTAAACAATCACTACCAACAAGAACAAAACGTTCCTTCAGCATGTTTACACGGTTAACTTGTGCTTACATGTGGGAATAAGTTAATGGATAAACACATGTACCTGGCAGGTATATAATCCAAATCAGTGTTAAGTTATCAAAATATTGGGGATCCCGCTTTAATCGTACACTAGTCAGCAGGTTTTGCGCTTTGTGCAAATGGTAGGGAACCCACAACATTCTGTATGCAGATTTTTTCCACAGAACTATCACATTTCTGTTCTAAAACAACATTGTAAACAAAGTAGTGCTGAAAAGTTGCCCAAAATACGTACGTGGTGTATTTCATTGCATATAAAATATTTTAGTATGTTGGTGGTTCTTCACATTGATTTTGATTTCATCGTACACTGCAAACTTGGCGGCGTTTCTTACGGTTAAACGAATGGTATCTCCAATAAGCAAAGCAGAAGATTTGGTTGGACAGACTGAAATACGATATGGCACTTTGAAACATGGTGCAACCATGTCATTTTTTAAGTTAAGTATGCAATTTCGGCTTCATTGATTTGGTGACCTTGGTAAGATCACAACCGAAAATTTTGTATTTTATTAGCCGAAAATATGCAGACCACTTTTTATTTCAAAATACCCAAAATCCAACATTACGGTCTGAATATATTACACTTTTTCAAACCAAAAAGTACAAAACCAGCAGTGCATACGAAAACGAAATCTTAGAGTTCCGTAACATATTGCCATAACACCCCTCCGCATATCAATGGAAGTAACTTTCATATTTTTTGGCAATACTTAACTTTTCATGTATGTTTTATGAAACGAGCATAGAGACGTACAACGATATGTGGGCCTATATGGAAAACGCTAAGCCAACTGTGTTTTCAAACACGACAACTCAAGGCATTGATTGGGTTAAAGCTGGTGGTTATGCATTTTTAATGGAGTCATCATTGCTCGAATATGTAGTACAGCAAAATTGCACACTTACAAAAGTCGGTGGATTGCTTGATTCAAAAGGATACGGCATCGCATTTGCCAAAGGTAACTTTAATAGCAGCCTTAAACTTCAATAGATATTACTGTATGCAGCTGGCTAAATCTTTGGTTTTTCTTATTAAAATTTGATGCTCAATAATATGTTCTCGCTTTGGTTCGTCGACCACAAGACAAAAAAGCCAAAAATTGCCTTCTTGTACTACAGCTTGGAATAAGTGTTTCGAAAAATTTATTAGATCTCGTTTTTCTCGTTGTCAGAAATCCAAAGGTTTAAAAGAATGTACTGTGGCGTGCCAGTATATGACGCTGTTGGCGTTTGCACATGCCTAAATATTGTCTGATTTTTCTCATATGCCAGTATTTTAAATTGAATCGAATTTATTGGTTTAAGCCATGTTAAACGACAAAAAACACCAAAGTGAGTAAAACAGGCGTGCACGTATTTAATATTCGGTCGTTTATCGGAACATTTAAAGTTACTGATTCAACGCAATCACTAAAACCGAAACATGAAGTTTTCACTTTCTCATAGCACCAAAGCGAGAATATATACATGATTTAGGACGTAAAGACAACCCTAAGTTCTGTAACTTTTACAAAACGAAGTCAAATCGAAGAAAGATTTTAAATAATTCCAGGTTCTCCATATCGTGATCCAATATCGGTTGCGATTTTATTATTGCAAGAAAAAACAATGTTAACTTCGTTAAAAGCGAAGTGGTGGATTCCAAAAGGTATCTTGTCTATTTTTACGTGCAGCATAATTTGCGGTTGTTACGTTGCTCGAAACCATACCCGGTATGGTTTTAGTGTCTGTTATTTGTCAAGACAGTGCACAAGAGGATTAACGATGGACTTCAGTTGTTTGATATGCGAAAATTACAGTAAAACAAACGGATGTTGAGTTATGTTACAAAACGCAAGAACATAACGCAGCAAAAAGTTGTGTAGATCATAATGAATGAAACTATATGAACTTGGTTAAAATTTGCTTTCAACCATTAGTTTGTGGCATTCAGGCGGCGTATTGTGCAAAGATACCAATAAACCAGTAGCGACAAGTCCACTTGGTTTAGCGAATGTTGGTGGTGTTTTTGTGTTTTTATTAATTGGAATATCGTTTGCGTTGTTGTTGGCAGTGGTCGAATTTGCTTCACATCATGTAACGCGCCGAAACATGAATATTGTAAGTTGTTCAAGTCTTGTTCATTTACCGCATATTGAACAAAACCAATTTTTGGCCAACCTTTAAGTTATGGGTCATCCACGCTAAAATGCACGCGCCGATGTAATAAATGTTCCACCCACCCCATTAGGAACAGCACCAAAACACACATACTAGCTGGAGGCAAGGTACAGTTTCACTAACACGACAAGTAGCTTAATATTTCAATAAAACTAAGAACTTTTCAAAAAGTGACAAATTTATTTGTATAAGAAATGTATAAGCACACCATCGAGGATCTTAGAAGATAATAGATCAATAAAAAACACACATGCTAATTCGAATAGCAATCAAAGTTGCTACGTAACGCCGTTTTTACGTATGGGCAAATGCGACATTGCCTGTATTCAATACTGCTTACGAACTTGCAAGTTAGCGAAGTACAATTCCAATTTCAAAAGACTAGTTGCAGACAACTTCAACAGACCGACGTCGCATGTATACCTTTAGCCGTTGTGCGATTCCTTACTCAGAGATTGATCTGACCACAGCAATCACACAAACAGTTTGATGAAATTGAGCTACTTTATGGTTGATACAACTTTAAATACTATTAACAGTTTAGTTTTCAACAAAAGTGCAATGATTCAGTTTTTGTATCTACAAATTTCAGAATTCAGTCTTCCGAGAAATGTGTAAACAAATTAAGTATTCGTTTGTGGGTCAGTTGACGAAAAAACAAGATCCAAACAACCCGCCATCTAGCAAGCTTCAGAAAAAAGCCGCCGAATTCGATCAGTATGCAGAGCCGATTACACCGACTAGTAATCAACTTGACAATGGTAAAAACAACTAAAAACCGCATCCGCTTATCAACAAAAGAACAATAAGAAAGAAAACTGGAAACTGTGCTCAATAGTTTTTGCAACTGTGTTATGGTAAACGTATTTTGTTTTATTAATTTTGAAATGTCGCTGATTGGTATATACACTAGGCCCATAAGCATATACACACGGTCTCTGATGTAAATTTCACAAACGGGTACTACTTGGGTTTCCCAATTATGTTGATTGTTTGAAACAGTTTATCTTAAAAACATATAATCTTAAGCACCTGTGCGTGAACTACTTATCCACTTGGCCACATACAGTTTTGCTCAAACAAATGTCCGATTCTTAATAATTAACTGTGGACATTGTACAATTTGACATAACCTATGCGAACAAATACTTTTTCCATAAACGCTACATTGATCTAAAAACCCGAACGTTTCTTTTTAGATGCAGTATGAAGGGTGTCAACTGGTTAATTTTGCCAAAAATAAATCTCAGCCAGCAGTTACATTTTAATTTCATGTTGCCTACAGAAAAACAGTCATTTAACCCGATGCTTTAAGCAACCATAGGCGCATACGTATTGTACTGTAATATTTACGTGTTCACTATGAATGCTTATATATGTTAATGTAACATTACACAGCGCTATGTGAATGGCTAACTTGGTATTGCAACGCCCGCAACAGCAGCGTAATTGAATTAAATTAAAAAGTTCGAATGGTTATGGTAGAGTGGGTTATTAGTTCTCAATTACTAATCAAAAAACTCTATATAGGACGATAACTGTGCCGAACGCACATGAGGTGTGTGATCGGCATAACATGTTGATGTGCCAAAAAATTTTGACCATTGTATTACTGGTACACAGAGTTAAATACGTTGTTCTCAGTGGTTAATCTGCAGTTATATTTAAAGCTATAGCGGAAAGAAGTTTTTGTGGACGAGTGCCAGTTTGGCTGTATATAAATCCAAATAAGGTCGCTTCTGCATGCTTAACCAATGACCTGAGTAAAAATTTGCTATATTTTACAGTAAGAAATCACAAAATAATAAAATCTGGCATACTATAGTGAAGAAATGTGAATCTTTAGTTGTGGTCTGTTAGTAGGTGCAGTTCATAAACGCTGATTAGCAGGGTGCAACCGGAACTTCGGTTCCGAAAGAAAAATCTGGTATTTTTCACTACCCTGTTTTGGTACCGTTATTTTTTCATCGAAATTTTTCGTTATTTTTGGTACTGAAAATTTTTCTCATTTGAAAATGTAAAAAAATTGACATATTATCCTAACTTATTTTTCTAAAATTGTCTGAGCGTGTATTCCCAAAAGTTTCAACTTGTGACATGCTCCATAATTTATCGTACGGTTTCCAGCCACTGCACTAGTTTCAGGCTTTTGGTATTGTAAACGGTGTGTTTTACTCTTAGAAATTCAATTTTTAATGATGTTCGAGTGCCCAGAAATAGAATCAAATGTCTCATAAGCATATAGTGCTCCGGTTGGGGCAAATGCCTCCACCGTGTCTTTAAAATTGAGTTCAAACTGAACACAATCATGTGTCTCAAAGTAATAGCACCTCTGCGCGAAACCGGCCTCGAATTAATTTCTATTAGTTCTTTGAAGTTCTAACCAAATTTGCCGACTATTCTGAATAAAACTAGAATGCTCGTACTGTATTGACCCGAATAAGAGGGGGTAATAAAATGGGGTCCCCATTTTGAGTCCAAATCAATAGAAGTCCGTATAACTAATAAGAGTCCGTAAGTAGATACAGTCCCTAAACCCTAATTAGAGTCCATAAATGTCAATTAGCCCTAATTGTAGCGCATAAATGACTCCAGGACCCAATAATTTGAGTTCGAAACTTTAAAGTGTACTTAAATTTTGAAAGTACATTCCTAAGTATAACCTTGTATTAATATCGCTCAAGCTATTGACACAAGACAAATGTTTAATTCAACGGATAATTGCAGTACCGGATATTGAGTAAACATTGCGCAAACTATAAAGCTAAATCTATTTTATTTATAGCTGGAAAGCGCACTTTAATGAAATTTGGCAGCTTTTCAGCAAAGAAACAAACTTTGTATTCGATTACGTATTTTGATAACATGGGCCTAGTTAACAGTTCTAATTTGTGTCACCGTTCCCGAGTCCGGATGTTTGATAAACGGCATGCGTGAAAGTTACACTTGGAAGCAAATTCATCATGGGAATGCGCATTACATGATCTCGAACAAAATTGTCAGACCCTGCATGCATGAGCATCAAGCTATTTTTATTGGGTGATTGGAGTAATAAATGTTTTCCATCGCTGTCCAGAATGCATATGCCCAGTTGATAAATAAGTTGAGTATTATAGGACGATATTTTTGTATATATTAGGAAGCCATGAGTATAAAGCAAATTATCTTATACACTTTTAAAATGTCCAGATACGAGAAATAACTTTCCACTGTGAACCGTATCGGCCGAGTGTGACATTTTTCTTTGGTAGTTAAAAACATTTACCAGCTTGGATCAGTCATGCGCTCTATATTGCTAAACATTTATATTCTAAAAATATGTAAGCACTTGCGTTTCACCCAAAAGTACTTAGTGAATGCTTCATTGCTGTTTATGTTAGCTATTTTAAGAATTTATATTTTGATTCTGTCATAACGGTTATAGTATGGCTCTACTGTTCATGTTGGAAAAAACGAATTTGGTTTGAAGAAAGTTAAAAATACTGTTTTGAAAGTTTGAAAAATAATACGACGGTGTGAGTATCAGATTTTATATAAGCAGGTGAAAACTTTGGACAGACCACAACATAATTGTTTTTCGAACTCAGACTACATATTTTGATGACTTACATTACAGTGTCTCAAACAACATGTATGGTACAAGCCGAAGAAACTTTAAGTTTTGTAGCTGATTTTATATTTATAACATTAAAAGTTTTTTTGCCTGAGAAGTTTACTGTATTTTAAACGTCAGTTTTGCACGAAATGTACAAACATAATTAAAGTTGCGGCGTCAAGTTGCCAGAACAGCAAGAAGCATAGTTACCAACAAGCGACTGTCGACAAAGCGAAAAAAATTCGGTGGACTGTGAAGCAAGAACTGCGTTAAACGCGAATGACAAACAAAACAAAGCCACGTTAGAATGGTTGCAGAACTATTTCTCCGGACCGCTTGAAAGAATAAGGTCGCCGCTATAATTTTTGACTGTTTAAACGGTGTCTTATATGGTTCCGTCCCGCGTAGTCTTATGTTATCCAGTGCCATCGAACACTGTACAGTAGCGCATACGAATTGCGAAGTGAGACGGCATAAAAATTTGTAGACAAATACTTGTTGACTTGCGCGTCGCTGAGCGACAACTAATATAGCATCACCATCCGGCGCAATTCAATTACGAACGCCAGTTGCCGGATGGCGTTGGACGGCACCGCATAACAAATTGCAACTAAAAAGTTACTTGTTTACTTCCCCACAACCTCGTGTTAATTTGATAAAAGTCAAAAATCCCCGAACATCAGTATTCCTTAGATTCGTAAGATTAAGATTAAGCTAAGGGTTAGGTTAAGGTATACTATTAAGCCTTAGTCAAGTTATTATAGATCCAATTTTGGGGGAAACTTTTTGTGCGGAAACAGTAGCCAGAAACATCTTTTGGAGTACGACTTAGACTTAAATAATGTGATTTTAAAGGTTAATAAAGATTTGTTGCCTAAACTTGCGCAAGGCATGTTTCTGTTACAATAGCGCTGGTTCTATTTTATTCATATAAATTGCTAAAACCCAATTGCATATGTTATTCACAGCCTATTAACAATATAGGCAACATTGATATGCTTTTATTACAGGATGCAAACGGATAGTATAATAATAACAGAAACGGAAATTTCAAAAAGTTTTAATTTTTCTGCCAAAATAATTGAGGTGTGCAAATGTTCACTGGGCTTTCAAAAAACTGTAACAAAAAATAGCGGTTGCACCAAAATTTTTAAGATTTTGGATTAATTGCGTAATTATTAAGCGGATACGGAAAAGGGTAGTGCTCAAAATAACTGAGAGATACGTAAAACAAATATTGAAGTATAAAAGTTTCATGGCTGTTTTATTTTTTTGCCAAAACAATTGAGGCATACAAATATTCACTTGGCTTTCTAAAATTTTGAAGACAAAACAGCGCATGCACCAGAATACTTAAGCTTTGGATGAATTTTGTAGCTATTATTTCATATAAAAACAATTCCAGCGTATCTGTAATGGAATACTGTGAGATGGAATCACAAACGGACACCGATTTTTACTAGCAACGGAAACGGATATCGGGTTACACCATTGTTTTTGCCATGAGCAAGTGCTGTTAAATTTTGAAGAGCTTCCGTTGTGCGCAGTGTTCGCACTCCAACGCCCTTCGTTACTGATATATATTCGGTATAGCAACTATCCGTTGAATTAAGCGTTTATTTGTCTTGTATCAAAAAATTAATCGCTAAATGCAAGGTTATACTTAGGAATATACATTCAAAACTTAAGCGTTAACTAAACCAATGCCTATGCAAAAAATAGTCAAAAGCTTAACCTTTCACTATTGCAGTCCCATCGAAAAACGTTCTGCACCTGATCTTTACAAAGGCCGTTCAATCCATGCTTTACGTAGATCATAAACACATGTCTGGAACTAGCTAAAATTATCAAATCTGCAAAAAATGACAAGAGTGCCTGAATTTGAATAATACAAATTGCACGACGCCATTACGTTGGATGACTACAGAGCAGTTATTATAGTTGTGTGCATTTAACTCAACACCGAATGTTGTTTGTTTAGCAACATTATACTGAATTCTAGTTTATTTTACTTTTAAAACAAAAATTATAACAAGTTCGCATGCAATGGGAAAATTTTTTGTACATATGTAAAACAAGCAACCGCTACGTAACTTTAGTTAACTACAGTTCATAGAGCAGACTGGCCAATTACACTTCATCTTTTGCATGCCGCGAACCAGCGTAGGCGATTGAGAAATTTATACGTCATATTAAAGTACTTCTTTTCGAATATCGGAAATTTCGGGGAGATGTGTTTCCCTATGATTGAAAATCCTTGAATGCCCCTCCTGAAAATTTTTTTCGGCCCCCATAGAAAGTTGAGCTGGCTACGGGCCTGGTTTCCTTATATGCCCTTGAATACGCCCCTAGCGTCATACTATTCAGAATGACAAATACTTTTGAACTGGTCGTGTTCAAAAATGATTTTATATCAGAATGAATCTTTCGTTCAATTGAAGCTACGTCACCAAATTTTAAGCTCATAGACAAAAGGGTGGCGTCGGTTACAATAATAAACTAATTATACATCGATGTCAGGATTTTTAAAACTTGTCCAAAACTCTCCACAATGCATTTATAAGTAATCGGGTCAAAACTGCGAAATTACTGGCAAAATCACGTTTTTTGAAAGATGTTTTCTGAACCTCAAAAAAACGTTTTTAAAATAACGTTTTGCTTTTGACACGATTCTTATTTAAGCAAACACCAAAATGAGTCACAACAATTGGGGCAGCTTACAGACGCGTAGGCAGGAATTCTTTCCTACAGGGTATATTATCCTGCGTAAGTTCTCTTCGAGCGCGTAGTAAGCGACAAAATTTTTAACTTCTATAGATGTCAATCAAAAGCTTGGTAAAAACCTTACGCCCTTGAGCAACATACGACACAACCACTCGTTTAGCTTAGGATTTGTGTTAAAATTTTCTACGTA
Organism: Enoplolaimus lenunculus; assembly: GCA_030248215.1. Classification (NCBI taxonomy): domain Eukaryota; kingdom Metazoa; phylum Nematoda; class Enoplea; order Enoplida; family Thoracostomopsidae; genus Enoplolaimus; species Enoplolaimus lenunculus. Next base: position 20,652 of record JASANG010000531.1, read on the forward strand.
GTTCAAAAATTTTCAGTAGCAAAGTCATACAAGTTTTTCAACTATGCCACGTCTTAATTGTTGCGAACGACTGAAAAAAACCTGACAAATACATATCCGCTTGCAGTATTTTAGAAAATGCATCTATTTTCAACAGTTTATAGAAGCATAAAAGTTAAAAAAGTAAAAAAAAAGCTAAACAACACTTTATTAGTGTTGGAACTTTGAACAAAATACTTTGTTATGTAAACGCAAGTAAGCAACAATTTTGAGTAAATTATTATTATTAATACTATTAACTGGCATTTTTCGGTTGAATTAAACATTACTTAATATGTTGAAACTGATTTTATCCTTCTTTCTGTCGTTATTAACGATTTGCTATAGCCGAGTTCCTCCTGATCAGGCAGACGCCCGATTAAAAGAATGTTGCAATGATACTGAAAAAATTCGAATGAAGCCACAATGCCGCTATTTGTGCGACAAGAATCGACCACAGTACAGTGTAAGTTGTTGAATATTTCAGTTTATTAATCGGAGTTGTAGCAAAATTTCGCTTGACTTGTTAAAAAAGAAATTTAATTTCTATCCTCAATCCGCAATGTCGAGTCGTTTTTACATCTTCCGACATTAGCATACATATTAATCGGAGCGTTTTATTGACAGTGCAACTTGCCCGGAGTTCTTTCAACTACTGTCTGTTCACGTAGCACATTTTTGTACCGCTCTTATGCATGAATAAATCCGCGTCTTAGAAATGCATCTTAAAATTGCAGTCATGTGTCGACATAATTTCCTCAAAAGCACAAGAATAATATACCATTCGTAACAAACAACAAAAAAGTGTTCTTTGCCGCCAGGGAAGTTTACTTTAGATGCTAACTTCAACGTTTTCCGCGTAACTTTATCGTACCACGGAACGCATTCAGAAATGTGTGTAACACTTATCACCAGTTGCGTACAGGACGTATAGTTTTCAAAATAGCGAATGGCAGTTCTAGCTGGCCAAGCCATGTTTCAGTTTATCTGCAATTTCGCATCGTGCGTAAACGATCTACAACGCTGGATGTACTGTTCCGCAGATGCACCTAAACCCAACAGTGAAAATAAACAATGCTGTGTTGAACAACAAGTCCCAGGAATCTGTCATCAATACTGCGAAGGACGTGCCCCATCGGCCCGAAATCTTTTAAAGACAACTGCGTGCGTTTGGTATGCGGAAAAAATACTATTCTGTCACAGAATGGGACAAAGACGAGACGTGGAACGTTGGAAACAACGAACACCACAGTTTCGACCAGACGAAAAAGTTCCCGAAAAAGTGAAGCGAATAATTAACGGATACGCTGAATTGTACTGTAAAAATTAACTTCAAATATATTTATGAAAATTTTGTTAAATTACTGCTTTAACCCCTTTTCTCTCAGAACGCATCCATTATGAATATGCGCAAATTGTGTATAACCAATAAATAGACATCACAATGTATTGCCACTGTTACACACATTACGCAGAACAAATTTTCCCTGAAGAAATCTGGCTCAAACGAAAAACGCAACATGAAACAAACTGTGTGATATTCACGAAATATTGTCTACAAATTTCAGACATTAAGACTGTCTAATAAACGATTAAGGTACATATTTCGGAAATACAAGACAAATATGTCTGAAATGAAAGACACATTTTGCCGACTTTCCAGAAATATTCGTCTTCTAAAAAGCTATTTGAAAGAGAAGTTACTCCAAATTTGGAAGGTAAAGGCTCAACAGAATTTACTAAATTTTACAACGTAAGACACGTTCAAGATGTAAACTGAGATTGGGGGAGACTAAGCTTAACCGTAAATCTTCTTAAAATTGGATTATTTGTTTACACTCACTTAACAATATATACGAAGTAACTCGTTTGCATACAATAAAATCAGAAATATTCCTTGAATATAGACAACCTGTTTCTGAATTTATGTTTCATCATTTTCGTATACGTATTTCTAAGCAAAACTATTAATGCATGATATTAAATTCATTTTGTTCCAAAATTTTAGAAAGTACGGTCTGAAAATATCAAGACAATTGTGGTATCTATAGTCTTTAGTCTGTTGCTGCGTTAGATATTAAAGAAGACGAACAGCGTTCGCTGTATTTTCTACAAAGTTATAAAATTTTCGCAGAATATGTCCATTGCTCACTTGTATTAGCAGAAAATTAAAACGTCTTTTGAAAGTTTATATTTAAATATTCCTATACATTTCCGTTCCGTTTATTTCCATCCTATATTCGTTTCTGTTGTTTTTACTACGCAGTTACTCTTTGAATATAACGTTAGATTCATATACTTGGCTGCGGAGCGACTGGATTGGTGTTAATGTGACAAGACGCAAGATTTTTCTCATCTAACGCTAAATTTTGCCTAAACAGTCGGGTACTATTTTATCAACCAGTGCCAGTGGCTTTTAACATTAAATTTTTTTATGTTCTTTGCGAATAAATTATTACAAAAGTTAACAGAAACCTAAATGGATGAAAAATTACAACGATTAATATATGTTTTATTGTTTTTCACGTAAAACTTCTGTGTAAAAACACTCTATATACTTAAATTACTTTAGTTATATTTTATTAACTTTTTTAAGTATAAGTGTACTAAATATTGAGTAACACCTTTGCTTAAATAATGTAAATAAGAAAACTGCTGCTGTCGCTTCTTGATTTATTAAGTAAATGTAAAGATAAGAATTTAGTGTTTCCTTAAAATTAAGTAAAACTTTGCCAAGCACCATAGTAAACCGACACTTAATTTGGCAACAGTTTTACTTAATTTTAACTCTTTCTCACATGAATATTTTCTATTTATCCTGAGACATGCTTTTATCCTAGGATTCGAACTCCGGCGACTAGAGTGGGAGGCGTATACCATCACTACTCAGCTATAGGAGATTGACGCTCGAGCCCGAGTGAGCTCTCACGTCTTGTGGTGATTTAGTACTATGTATACGTGTTGCAATTGTTAAACACGGTGCGATATATATTATTTAACGTATAACACTGCGCTGAGTTGCCTATAGGCAATTCAATGTGAGAAGGGGTTAAATATATTTTTTAGTGAGTTGTTGAAGAAGTTGTGCAAGTTATTTAATAATATTTTGCATGATCCTAAACATTAGACAATCAGATAAAGATCATATCTAGTAATAATCAAAACGCTGCATTTTACGTTTTACAGTGTCGATGCTTAAGAAGCGGAAGTTAAATTCCAATCGACATGATAGCGAGGTCGGCTATGAAAACCCTTTGTGACACTTAGGCTTAGGTTCAGGCTTAACCTTGCATTTGTTCAAAGGGTTTGTGTTTTGAACGTGAGTGTGCCGTCATTAATCAGAATCCTACCGTTTTATTAAAATTAATATGTTTATGATGCCAACAGTAGAGGTGTAGGATTTGGCCAAATGGCCATTGTGTTCAGAGAGAATTTGTGATTTCTGGTTATTCTGAATTAATAACAATAAACATTAACTCCACCTGAGCTGCTTTAATCCAGGTTTAGTTTATTATTTAATTCAGAATGCGTTCAATCAATTCAGAATTCTGAGCTCTGAAAGACTTAAATTCAGAGCTCACATCTCTGAGTGGATTCAACTCATTCTGAGTTAAAATCAACTCACTGAAATTTACAGTATGGCATAGGTATAGTTCAGAAGCTTTAAATTAACAGCTACACCAGCTGCTATTTTAACTCTGAACTTTAAATATTATTTTTGCATTAACCATGAAAGAGATTGCAACTAAATTAATGGTAGCTATGCATTTTTGCGATATTGCGTTGTTCACCGAACCTTTTGCCAAGCTGGTCACTAAAAACGACATGTGGCAAGGTTACTGAATAATGAATTTAAAAATGGTTTTTCTACCCTAAAACATGTGACCTGTCACTAAAACACGTTTTACAAGACAGACAAGAAACGCAATTTTATAGCCCTCTCACTTTTTAGCGTCGTCCCGATTTTTGCACAACCGCAATAGAGTAAGATTCGATTTCACGCTATTTTTATCTCAGTACTTATAGACTTACGATTGACACTTTTGTTTAGATGCTGTTAATAACAAATGACAAATCTGTTGAACTGTTAAGATAGGTTTTATTGAGTATAAATTTGCGAAAATTGCCACACGATAAAGCTATAGCAGCTGTCGTTTTTAGCAGTCAGCTTCAGCTAAGACATTTTTTCCACACTACACACAATTTTAGTGCAAATTTTATGCGTTTAATTATAATACTGTAAAGCGGTTGTTACCGAACAAAAAATTTCATAAATTTAACTAATTACATATTTTAGTGGGTATAATGCGCAACATTATTGATATTAACGCGCTTCAATATTACCAAGAAACAACCTAATGCAAAAGCAAAAAAATGTGCTATAAAATCAAAAAGCATCAGCGTAAAAGTTTTTAAATTTTCTGGCAAACTCGATTGAAGAAAATATTTTTTTGTCATTTTTGCTCAGATTCTTCCACATAGCGTACTTAAGTTCGAAAGTAGGGACAGTCTTTTGTGACTATTAAAGAAACAAAATTGTTTAACCCATCAATTAAAATTTTTTAAAACAAAACTGGATAACAGAGTCATAAATAATTATTTTAGTTTCAAAGAAATAATACCGATCACGACACCGTTTGAAAGCAGAAAATCTTGAACTTTGAGCCTTTATGTTTTAAATTTACGTAAGATTATCATACAAATTTGTCATTTTCGATTAGCAAACAAATAATTGAGCATTTTTTGCTCTAAAATAGCACGAAAAAAGAGTAATTTTCTTAATTTTGTGCATATTGTTTTATTTATTTTAAGTTTAGTGTTGAGTTTTTAAACAAAACTTCAACTCAATATTTGCTACTGTTATTTTCAAACTTTATATAGACATTGTAAATTTGCAATTCCTAAAAAAAAGAGAGAGCTAGCCAAGTATTTGGAAGGATTCAATTACCAGAGTTTAGATACAAAAAGTGATGAATCGTATTAACTGATCGCTATAATTTTCTTTTTCAAATTTGAGTATTAAAATCATGAATTCATTGCTAACCGTCGCAGTAGCGGCGCTTTTTTTATTTCACATTATTGGATGCAGCGGCAAAAATACACAGAATGATGAAGGATCTTACACAGCGATGGAAATTTGTGACGCTTACATTGGCAGAGACGGCACCAGTGAAACCACTGCACCTACCGAAACGGATTCTGACGAAACTACCGAAACGGATTCTGACGAAACCACCGAAAAACCCGATAAGGAGTCTGGTTTGTTTGGGTCAGTCGGTGGACTGATAAACCCAGGCGGCTGGAAGGGACTTGGAAAACCTCGCAAAAAACGGCAGCTTCTCCGTGGAAACAATGCATTCGGTGGCTTGGGAAAAAAACTGGTTGCAGGAGCCGCATTGAAAAGTACGCTTATAACTCGTAAAGCGAACAATTTCATTTGTACCGTAACCCAGAGATGAAATTTGACCTGAAACTTTTCACGGCAGACTGTGTATCTAGAATTTTTATCGTTTATCGAATTTGTCTTGCCCAAGCTTGCTAAATTCAATTTACAACTATACTGAATAAGTAAAGTAGCGAGACGACAGATTATTTGCATAGAAAATATGGAAATAAACGAAAGCATCGAATAACTGTTGTTAGTTGTAGTCCTATATAATTGCTATTTTTGTGGATCATGTACGAGTACGGTTCTTTCGTGGGGACCGGATAGGAAAATCTCTCGTCGGGCGACACTAAGTATAGCGGTTGCGGGACGCCCACATTCGATCTCTGGCGTAGCCTGAGCCGGAGACTGAGCTCCGGTTGCACCCAGCAGCTGTGCTGAAAACGGTCCATCTTAAACTCACAATGTGTAATCTGGCTTGTCTTTTTTGCACTTTTTTCAGTGCGGTTAACAGAACACCACGTATATATATTGGCATTAAAGTCGTGTCAAGTTGAGTCCAGATTATATATACTCCAAAAGCATGTAGCGTTTTAAGCCAAATTCAGTCAACGATTCAAATTGTGCGTATACGTCGCTCCGAGAATTTGTACCTTAATTACACCTAAACTCGGAGACAATGGATTATACATTTAGATAATACATAAAAAGGCATAGTAAATGCTACAGATTGTTTGAGTATTCAATTTAAACTCTAAAACGCTTGTTGCAGTGAACATTGAAAACAATTTTATTCTAGAAACACTTGGTGTGGTTGGCAATTTATTTAGCGGCAAATCCAATTCAGACTGCGCTGAAGTAATGCAATCAATGCCTGATGGAAGCGTTTCAGCAACCGCGACAGGCATAACGGAGCAAAACTTTGGAACGCCGAAAGAACCAGGTATAGCACCGCTTGTCGTTTCACGAATACGACGAGCGGATTCAGCTTAAGAAAAAAAGTTCTGGTAGAGAAAAATTGAACCGTGAAAAAAATGGTTATAGTTAATGATTACAGTTTGTCTGACGAAGAAAAATAAAGTTTAGTTTACTATCAGCCTATCGTCAATACATATCGTTATATCGAAAAATTGTATTTTTGGCGTGAATATAACCCAATCGCATCCAGTTCACCCGAATTTGTACATGGTCCTTCAACCTTATCGACACCAGTAACATCGATTGGATTTTTTCGTGTTGTCGGCCGGGATTACAGGCTAAGTTTCTCACTGTAATTGGACTATTATCTGGTTTTCTGGTAGTGGGAACTTTTTACGGGTTGATAATGACGCGGATCTCCGTCCGATAGTTTCCCCTCCCAGTATTTGGGGGGCTGCGTCATCACCCACCTTATAACAAACGTCAGCCAATTTTTTTGGGTAAATGGCTTCAGCAAAGGCAAGTCTTCGCGTGCACCAAAGGGGTGCACTTCGAGCCAATGTCACCAAGGAAGTCAAACGGGCTGAGTCTATTTCAGCCGGGGTAGGCCCAATCGATATTGAGGCGGCTCAAACTTGCGTTACTAAGCTCAATGATTATCGCACTAGGCTTAAAACGCTTAACGAGGACATCGGCTTGTCGCTAGATACGGAGGCGGCCATAGCTGAAGACATCGAAAAAGCGTCTGAAATCGATGAGAAAATTCTAGATACAGTCGCTAAGCTTACTACTAAGCTCTCTACTTCTGCATCCAGCTCCACAACGCATCCCCCCGAGGCAGCTCACAATTCATCGTCGAATTCATATATCAACGCGGGGCATGGGGCTTCGGTTAAGCTGCCCAAGTTGGAAATCAGGAAATTTTCGGGGGATCCTTTGAAATGGGACGAGTTTTGGGACAGTTTTTCGTCCACTATCCACGACCACCCCGAGCTTTCATCAGTAGACAAACTCAAATATTTATGCTGGGTTTTTTGGCGGGGGACGCCCTGCGGGTGGTGGATGGGTACCGCCTGACGGCGGAAAACTACTCAGTCGTTGTCGATGTGTTGACGGAGCGTTATGGCAACAAACAGTTGGCCAGTTTCGCCCATTTCGAAGCGATGTTGGCCCTCCCCGCGGTTACCACGACTCCCAAAAGCTGCAGTCTGCCTTTGATGATTGCGAGCGGCATATTCGGAGTCTGATTGCCCTTGGCCTGCCAGAGGAGACGTTCGGACAGGTGTTCACACCAATTATTCTGTCCAAATTGCCACAGTTCGTCAAGATGGAGTTGTACCGCAAGCACGGATCGGAACCATGGACGTTGAATAGTCTCCGCACGTTGTTGAAGGATGAGATTCGGGCTCGGGATTGGAGCCAGCGTACGTTTGGCCCAGGCGCTTCCGGTGATCGGGCAGGGCCCACTCGTGATCATCACGGCGGTAACGGCCACAAGCAGCAGAATCGATTTTTGCAGGGAAAATCGAATTCTAGTTCGGCGTCCCTCCTCCACAACAACGCGGAGAACAACTCGTCAGCGGGTCCCAAGTGCATCTATTGTGGGGATTCCCACTACAGTGACCAGTGCCAGACGCATCCGTCGGTGTCTTCTCGTCGAAAGCTGTTGAATGGACGTTGCTTTATTTGTCTCAGCAATGGCCACGTCGTCAAGAACTGTTCCAATTCCCGCGCTTGCGTCTACTGCAAAAAGTTAGGTCATCATCGTAGCTTGTGTTTGTCGAAATTCGGATCGAAGTCGGCCGTCGCGAAGTCGGAGAGTTCGATGTTGTCGGGAGAGGCCGCACCGTCGCCGCACGTTGCTCCCGCGACTCCGGTGAACACCTCGTTGCTTTCGCACGACGAACAGGTCGTTTTACAAACAGCTTTCGCAACGGTTCGAGGAAATCAGTCCGCCAAGGCGCGCATGTTATTCGATACGGGTTGCTCCCGTACTTTTGTCGCCGCACGTGTCGCCAAGGCGATTGGTGCTCGCCCGAAAGGGTCCGAGTATATATCGACCGCCGGATTTTCTGACACGCAGAGGCGCACCAGCAAGTACAACATCGTCGAGTTTGACGTTGTTTTGGCTGACGGATCGTCGAAGACGCTGACTGCAAATGTCATAGAAGAGATTTCGTGTCCGATTCAGAAGGTGGCGTTGGATCCGGCGAAGTATCCGATGCTGAAACAACTTGTGTTGGCCGATACCGTTAGCAAGCGGTCTGAAATGGTTCCGGTTGACATCTTAGTAGGCATTGACTACTACTATGACTTTGTTGGGACGTCGCGAGTCCAGTGCGTCGATGGGCTCAACTTCTTGCAGTCGTCTCTGGGGTTCATCGCGGCCGGAAGAATCGATGCTGGCGGTATTCCCAGCAAGCACTGTGTCGCAACCATGCATCTCGCGGCAAGTGTCGATTCTAATGTTGCTGTAGAGCGCTTCTGGAGTCTGGAAGACATCGGAGTGAAACCACCGTCGACGACGAATGACGACGAAGAAGCAATGCGATTGTTCAATGAGTCTATCCAGCGTGTTGACGGCCGGTATTCCGTGTCCTGGCCAATGAAGCCGAACGCTCCGACGTTGCCCGATAACCACACTCTTGCGTCGATGCGTCTGTCGTCGACTTTGAAGCGACTTGCGGCCGACAAGGCATTGTTTGATGCGTACAACCAGACCTTTCTCGATCAAGAGGCGAAGGGCGTCATCGAACGAGTTCCAGCAGGTGGAAGTTCGTTTCCAGTCCACTATGTTCCACATCATGCGGTCGTCACTCCTGGCAAATCAACCACGAAGGTCCGCATTGTGTATGACGCCTCTGCAAAGGCTTCGAAATCCAGCCCCAGTCTTAATGATTGCATGTACCGGGGGCCGGTAATCCTCGATGATCTGTGCGGGTTGTTGATCCGATTCCGTCTACACGCAGTTGCACTCGTCAGTGATATCGAAAAGGCGTTTCTACAGGTCGGTCTGAATGCAGATTCTCGGGATGTCGCACGATTCTTGTGGATCAACGATCCCGAGCGACCTGCTCGTGGCGACAATCTCGTCGTTTTTCGCTTTGCTCGGGTATTTTTCGGTGCCGTGGCGAGTCCGTTTTTGCTGGCGGCTGTGGTGCAGCACCATCTGCAGCATTCCTCGTTGGCAGCGGCCCAGGAAATTTTGGGCAATATTTACGTCGATAACGTCATCACTGGTGTAGCGGACGATGTTGGAGCAAAGACGTTCTACCGCGACGCCAAGACGCTTTTTAACGATGCTGCCATGAACCTTCGCGAGTGGTATAGCAACAGTCAGCAGTTTGTTGACTCCGTCGATACTGTCGATCGAGGGAAAACGGACACGACGAAAGTGCTCGGCCTCCGATGGGATACCAAGCGGGACGTGTTGTCCTGCACGTCATTCAGTGCCGCGACCGAAACGGTTGTCACCAAGCGGGTGATGCTGAAATGTTTGGCTAGCGTTTTCGACCCATGCGGTTTCTTTTCGCCTGTTACCGTAGTTGGCAAGCTTATAATCCAGCAGCTGTGGCAAGACAAGCTTGGCTGGGATGACAAGCTACCTGATTCGACGGTTGACCAATGGCGAGAGGTTGCTGCAAGTTTGCAAGGAGTCGCCGACAACGAGATCCATCGGCGTGTAGATCCAGGCAGTGGTATTCCTGCCTCGTCGCGCCAACTTCACGTCTTCTGTGATGCGTCTGCCAAAGCGTATGCGGCCGTGGTGTATCTACGTGTTGCCGTTGATGGTCGGGTGTCGTCGAAGCTCGTCTTTGCGAAATCACGCGTGGCACCGATCAAGCCTTTGTCAATTCCAAGGCTGGAGTTGATGGCGATGTTAATTGGAACGCGTGTGATCCAGTTTGTCGCTAAGGAGCTACGGTTGCCGGTGGAGAAGAAGGTTCTCTGGAGCGATTCGCAGTGTGTATTACACTGGCAGCGTAAAGAGTTTATCACGACTCGGTTTGTGAAGAATCGCATCGGCGAAATCAACTCACATGACGACATCGTGTTCCGGTGCGTTCCAACCGCTTGCAACCCCGCGGATCTATCGTCACGTGGCTATCACATCGATCAGTTAGCCAGCAATGCGCTATGGTGGAATGGGCCACCATGGTTGATCACCGAAACCGAGTGGCCGGAAAACATTGACGGCACAACGGTGTTGCTCAACGACGTCGACGCCGAAGAGCAAGAGCGCCCTGGTCGACCAGTCGAGACAACGCAGGTGGACGACAGCGATGTGTTCCGGCTCGAGCATTTTTCGAGCATGAGGAAATTGCTTCGGGTTACCGCGTGGGTTCACAGATTCGTCAACAATTGTCGTGGGCAAAAACAAACCGGACCGCTCCGGGTGGAAGAGTTGTCGCACTCCCAGATATTTTGGGAACTTCGAGTGCAGCGATCGAGCTTCCAGGACATCTTCGCTGTCAGAGCAGGATGTTGCTTACCGTCGAAGTACAAACAGCTTCAGCTTTTCATCGATCCCAAGGGATTCATTCGATGCGGTGGTCGGTTGCAGTACGCCGACATTGATGACGATGCGAAGTTTCCCAAGTTGATGCCAAAAAATCATCGATACACAGACTTGATCATCGATGAGGTCCATCGCAGTCTTCGCCACGCTGGTACGACGCATACGTTGTCGCAAGTCCGGTACAAGTACTGGATCATATCGGGTCGATCGCAAGTGAAGCGTGTGATAAAGTCATGCATGACGTGTCGTTACATCCATGGTGGCAGCTTTCGCGAGCAACCGATGCCGCCGTTGCCAGAGTTCCGAGTAGAACAATGTAGACCCTTTTCGTCTGTCGGCATTGACTATCTGGGTCCGTTGCTGATCAGGCCAAAGGGGCAGCCACCGTCGAAGGTTTGGGTTTGTCTCTTCACGTGCGCGGTATGTCGAGCAGTGCATCTAGAAGTAGTCGAACAATTGACGGCCGAACAATTTGTGCTTTGTTTCCGTCGATTTTGCGCGTTGTATGGCTCGCCACGATTGGTCATCACCGACAACGCGAAACAGTTCGTCGCCGCCAATGCAATGTTTGGCAAGCTGTGGCGCGACGTCGTGGTGGATACGACCGTGCAGGATTTTGCTGCAACACATGGTGTATCCTGGAAATTCATCACGGAGTTATCGCCATGGATGGGGGGATTTTATGAACGCATGGTCGGGGTTGTGAAGTCCTCCCTCAAAAAGTCGTTTGATTCCCGATGCGTGTCCTTTGTTGAGCTCCAAACGATTGTCGCTGAAGTGGCCGCAATAGTCAACACTCGCCCACTTGTCTACCCCGACACCGACCCCGAGGTACCGCCATTAACACCGTCGCATTTCATCGGGGGTCCCAAGGTCGGGTTTCCTCAATATAGCGATGATGGCGTCGATTACATCCCGAAACCCACCACACCGGACGATTTGGTTTTGCGATGGAAGCGAATCCAGGGCCTCCTGAACGGCTTCTGGAAAGTCTGGCGGGACCATTATCTCTTAGAGTTGCGTGCCCACTCCAAAACTGTGAAAAATAGGAACAACAGCAAGGAATCGCCTCGCATTGGTGCTGTTGTTGTAGTTAAAGACAATTTGCCCCGTAACAAGTGGAAATTAGCCAAGATAGTCGGGCTAACTTATGGCCGGGACGGGGTCTGTCGCGCAGTAACTTTACAGTTATCGAACAAAAAATTAATAAATCGGCCCCTTCGCTTGTTATTTCCGCTGGAGCTAACAACTTTTGACAGTGGGAGGGCTGCTGTCTCGCAGAAGCCGACGTCCGCAGGGGACGCGGCCGGCGGAACTCCTCAGCCAGGCGGAAGCAATGATTACGATTCTGAATGTTCGCTGGAGTTATAGGGTCTCTGAGTGGGCATTTCACTCGTTTTGTCGCAGGCAATTTTTTCGCTCAACAATCAAAAATAGTAGTTGCCGCCTACACTTGTTCGAATGAAACTAGGGTAACTTTGTCGTTATCCGGAATGGGTATTCCATTCCCGGATGTTGTTTCTGACGTTTAAAAATTTCGAAATTTGTTGTTCTGAAGGAGAACATTTTACTCGGGAGTGTCGTTTCACGAATACGACGAGCGGATTCAGCTTAAGAAAAAAAGTTCTGGTAGAGAAAAATTGAACCGTGAAAAAAATGGTTATAGTTAATGATTACAATTTGTTTGTTTTGAAAAAAAAAAGTTTAGTTTACTATAAGCCTATCGTCAATACAAATATCGAAAAATTGTATTTTTGGCGTGAATATAACCCAATCGCATCCAGTTCACCCGAATTTGTACACTATAAGTGATCTAATCTAGTATTCTTCATTGGAAGAGGATATTTTTTGAGTTATAAAATATTATGTTTCTAAAACTTGATTAGTAAATATTTCAATATTGCAAGATTACAAATTGCGTCTATTGATTATCGAATAAAAAGTGTCACGCATATGTGCTCGACTGTTTTAGCTATCTTTACCATGACAATTTGACGATGTCAAGTCCAGAAACTTTTCCAAATTGTGTTCTGTGCCGTGACATATTTAAGCTATTCATCAAGAAAATACAATTCAAATGTTGCTAAATATTTCAATGAGCATGTTCTGCTGGCGCTCAATTGAGATAACTTTTTAAAAAGCAACTGACTGTTATACGAAAGGCATGTTGAGAGTTGTACTTTAGAACGCCCTGAAAACCCATAGTGTCAATTTATAGCTTAACAGATGAAGGTTCGTTGGGCCCATATGTTTCTTATTTCACTGACCGCAAGCGTGTTAACACTGAGTGACAACTATTTTCACAGAAATTATGGAGCTAATATTATAAGCATTACCTACTGATCTATGGTCTAACTAACCTTTGTTTAAACTCTTTTACATGCTTCAAGCGAAACATCACAATCTGTCCCTTCAAGGGGCACTTTTACCTAGTTTCTTTCTTTTACATGGGATACTGTGCGGTTTTATGCTAAATCTACTCCTAAGCGTACGCCTAAGCCTAAACAAAATATAAGTCTAAAGCGTACACTTGCTCCATTGCAATCCACCAAAAAGCAGCCTGTTCTAAGCTATAATGCATGGGAGGTTATTACAAAATATTACTGTCTTAGTCAGCAATTTCTGTAACACAAACATCGCAGTGACACGTAACCTATTGCACGTTGTCATTAGCATCACACAATAATATCGACTAGCTATGGTAATTACATATTTGTAATACAATTTTTTCGAAAAAATACAAAAATCAAACTATTAATAACAACTTAAATGAGACGTTTAGCTGTCCAATTTGTGTATGGTGTCCAAACGGCTAATTAGAATATTCTATACGTAAGTTACCTCACTCCAGCTCTGCTTTCCTGCAGAGAACATTCTGCAAAAGTTTCAAAAAGCGTGCATTCTCGAGGCTTGAAACATATATTGAAAACACTAACGTGTTTCAATGATTGATGTTACTCGCTACTTATTTTGCACTCATGTTTTTCTACTGTATTGACCTTAATAAGAGGGGGGGACTGATATTTTTTGGCCTCTCCGGAGGGTACCCCCTTGTTATTCGGTTACGGACTGTTATTTATTTTTAACCCATGCTCCGCCGCCCTTCGTTAGTGATATATATCCGGTATATACTGCAACTGTCCGTTGAATTAAACGTATATTTGTCTCGTTTCAATAGTTTGGGCGATAATAAAAGGTTATACTTAGGAATGTTCTTTCAAAATTTAAGTAGGCTTTAAAGTTTCGAACTCAAATTATTTGGTCCTGGAGTCATTTATGTGCTACAATCACGGTTAATTGACATTTATGGACTCTAATTAGGGTTTAGGGACTCTATACGCTTACGGACTCTTATTAGGGATACGGACTAATATTGATTCGGACTCAAAATGGGGAGCCTCCCTCTTATTACCCCCCTCTTATTCGGGTCAATACAGTACATTATCTGATTTTATGTTTCTTACGAAAATTTTAGGGGGGTAAGTAAAGATTAACAAATGTTTACCCGCACTTTGAAGTTCATTACGTGCGGGTATACCGGCATCAAAAATTCTCTTACCCGGCGCGCGAATATCACATATCCATTCACCGTTTGTTGTTCTGACCTGTTCTTTAAATTCAAACATTTTCCATACCGATTGCGCTTCAGTAGCGGCTGATGTAAAATTACAATTTCAATAGAGATGTTTTTAAAAAATGAAAAAGTTAATTTCAAGATATTTTATAACACAAGTTTCATATTTAAATACAGGTTGCTATAAACAAGTTGACTCCGGCAACAGTGTCATTGACTCGTGCTCAGCAAAATGTATCGCAGTGTACACAAACGAAGTACTGACGCAATGTCAGCAATCGAACAAACTAACAAAATACAGTGGCAAACAAATCAACGCAATGAATTGTGAAACAAAGACGCACGTGTTTCAGTGTCAAATGATACGCGATAACATAAAGAAACCTAGATGCAAGCTTTGTGAAACTATGAAAGCGGCGTTGATCAGCACAGAGGAGGTAAAATTTGTCCTTTAGACTGAATTTGGTTTCGGGACAAGCAGTAAAATTATTTGACATAAGATCCAGTTTATTGTCAAGATTTTGTACATGACGGTTCCAATGTTTGTAAAATGTAGAAACTCGCCTTTACAATATATATATATATATATATATATATATATATATATATATATATATATATATATATAACATTATTTAAAACTGGATAGAAACAATTGAATTTTCTGAATATTGCAATGAAACTCAAATACATGCGCCTTACGTGCGTTTTTAGCACACATGACATTCATACAAAAATATTAATGCAAATTTTTGAAGGTTTAAACGTTGAACTCTTTAACTGCTAGCCGTCTCATTTGCTATAAAAAGTGTGCAATGCTGCCCCACGCACTGGCCGATCTAAAGCAGATGCCGCGGGCGTACACCCCATTGTCAGAAAATTTTTGCAGATAGATGGTAAGGCTCGCAACTACACGGGCAAAAAGTGTGACGCACCTGTAGACGTGTTCGTTCCCGACGAACGCGTACCCGAGTATCTGCGAGCTACAAGTCCCAATCAGTAGACGAGGAAATTGGTAACTTCCGAAAGCATTTAATGCTAATATTTTGCCTCTAGCTTTGCACTCGCACTATTCGCGAAGCTGATTCTAGATTTTTGCTTCTAAAAAATTATTCTTCGGAAATTCTATTGTCAGTTTTAGATTTAATTTATTTGCGTGATCTCATACAAAACTAAAATTTTGTATTGGGATTTATTTCCTAAGATTGCGTCTGGCTTCGATCTCGCTTCGCTCACAAAATTTTCTCTAATATTCAAATTCTGATGTAACTTTTGAATTTTTACCATACCACCAAACTGACATACTGCAAACCAAGGTTTTCGCACAAGACCAGTGCATTGATTCAACTGGCGTTAATCTGGCACATTTACTCGACCAAGCCCACGTCACCATATAAATCTTTGCTACGATCAGGCAAAAAATACATGGCTTCAAAGCTAACATGGCGAAACGGGAAGTCTGGTTAATCTCGAATTTGCCACCGAAATACCTTGAATCTGTCTTCAGACAGTGATGAAACTGCAATTGTAACCGTTTTTGAGAAACTGCATAATGCATGCATTCCACCCCGTCAAAAATTTCTAGTTCCGCCAGTGGCCGCATGTGACATAACAAGACTGTTAGTATAAGACTTGTAGAAATGGTGCAATATGATCAGCAAATGACTTCGACGCTGTCAAGTTGTATTTTAAACGACCATTTCTCAAGGTCTAATCTAATCTTGAACATTTGCTCGGAACATAATAAGGGCAGAAACACATTAGTTACTGAAATGTAACCAACGGCACATGTAAACTAATAGAAGCCATGCGCACGGACATACTGGAGAACTTAAAGACTGGCAGAAGCTTTTGTTTAGACAAGGTTTAAGTTTCGCTGAAACAATAATAACGCAAAAACAGGCCAAATTTCACTACACTAATTTTTTTCAACGCTTCGAAATTTTTAGCTCAGCAAATGTGTATGCTCAACGCTTGACAATAAAGCGAAAAAGTCGAAGATTGTCAAGCAAATCAAAACCTGCTTGCAACAAACTACGATCGGACTTAGTACTGAAGGCCAAAAAGCAATTGGCTGTTACACAAATTTCGGCATTACAGGAATAGCCGGTGTCTTTGGTTGAAGCATAAATATAGTAGTACAAAAAAGCTCACAGTTCCGTTGACTTATGTTAAATTATAGAGGCCTGCCAACTGGGAGACATTGGGACTGAGGACTTAGCTTTTAAGAAGCTTAGGTTTAGAATTAGGCTAGTAAGCAGGCCCTTATAGTTTATAACATAGGCCGTGCAATTTTTATGGTTATAGAATAAATCGGCTGTTGAAGATAGCAAATCTGTTAGTCATTGCCGTCCATGTTATTTTTAAGGAACGTTGCGGTTCTGGTGGGTCTGTATAAGAGTAGGCTTAGATTCTAGACTACAATTTTTGCTTAGGTATAGGAATACGCTTAATCTACAGTTACGGCCCTTAAAGTAACATTGGCCGTCATTGCTAACAGTGTTATATATTTTTCCAAATTTAATTTTGCATCTGTGTTACATTTAAAATTTACAATATGTTTATCTAATGCAGATTTCAACCGGAAGTGCGGTTTCGGTAAGGAAATCCGGTATTTTTAACTTCCTGTTTCGGTAATACATCCGGAATGTTTTCACCGGAATTTTCCGGTATTTTCGTTATTAAAAAATTTCTCATTCGAAAATTTAAGAATAAATGGCATATTACCCTAACTTGATTTTCTTAAATTGCCTGAGCGTGTATTGCCAAAAATTTCAATTTGTGTCATATATACTCCAGAGTTTATCATATGTTTCCCGGCTACTGTATTTGTTTAAAGATTTTGACATTCAAAACGGTGCGTTTGCATGCAGGATTTCAATTTTTAATGATGTTCGAGTGCACAGAGAAAGAATCAAATGTCTCATAAGTATATAACGGTCCAGCTGGGACAAATGCTTCAACCGTGTCTTCAAGATTTAATTTAAGCACAAAATGATCAGGAATCTCAAAATAGCACTGCCATTTATGCGAAGCAAAATTTGAGTTAACTTCTATGTTGGTAGCACTGAGTACCTACAAGATTGCTCGTCGTCATTTAAATAACCAAGATTCTCCGTAATTCTCTAAAAATACATTGAAGGCGCACTTAGTTTTTGTTGAACTTGATGATCTACAAAACAAAAATTATGTAAAAAAATTACTACGTATCGCTACTAGTTAAACGATATTTCCATTAGAAGCGTTAGAAATGATTTTTTCAGCAACAAGCATTTCATATTTTTCGGTTCTAGTGTTTATTAACCTTCCGGTTCCGGTGTTTTATAATTCCGGTTGCACCTGCCTAATAGGATAAAAAGTATACCGAATAGTGTTGTGCAATTACTTGATCGGCCAGCTGGCAGGGCGTAAAACTGGATATTCGTTTCGGAAATTATGAAATTTTTAAGTCTAAACTTTGTTATAAATCACGTACTGTAGTGACCCGAAAAAAGGGGGTAAATAAGTAGAGGACCCCATTTTGAGTCTCAATCAATAGGAGTCCGTATCCCAATAAGAACCCATAAGCTGTTAAAGTCCCTAAGTAAAACCCCAATTACAGTCCATAAACGTCAATTATCCCAAATTGTAGTGCATAAATAACTTCAGGCCCAAATAAAGTTGAGTTCAAAACTTTAAAACATACACTGCAAAAAATGTTGAGTCAAACTAACTTTCTACGAAATAGGCTCTATGGGATTACACAGACTGAGTCAAATTCGACTCTGCCAGAGTCGAACGTGCGAATTAGTAAGTCGAATTTGACTCTGGCGGAGTCGAATTTCACTCAGTTTGTGTAGTCCCGTAGAGCCTATTTCAAAGAGAGTCAATTTGACACACCATTTTTTGCAGTGTACTTAAGTTTTGAAAGTACATTCCTGTATAAACTTGCATTATCGCTCAAGCTTTTGATACAAGACAAATAAACGTATAGTTTAACGAATAATGCGTGCTGCACTTTAATTTGAGTACGGCCTGTGGAATTTTACATCGTCAATTGACGTTTGCTTTAGCCACACGAGTTATAGCAAGTAGTATATATTGCTATTTTTTTAAAAATTTTAAAATTTCAATTGACGGCTACTGTCAGTAAAATGAAAGTAACCGTCAATTGCGGATTTTTATGTTACAGTAGCGAGAGAAGGTTACCTACGCAAGCATCAGTGAATGTAAAAGCTGTTTCAATAGTTTCGGGTAGTTGTCGATCGAAATTTATAAAATTAGACAGTAGGTGTAATGTCAAGTTGTTAATATTGTTATTTCTTGTATTGCTAAAAAATAAATAAACGCCTATAGATGAAATAATAAAATCACAGCAACCGTCAATTGAGACCACGTTAATTACAGCAGGCGTCAATTGAATTTAAAAAACTAATTCAGAAAATGCCAACGGTGCAGTTTAGTATCTAAGACGCCGCCAATTCAATTTATATCAAATCCAGCGTTTACAGTCGCTGCCCTAAAAATTTTACGTTTTTAAAAATTTATTGTTAAATACATAAATCAAGTACCCTGTAGGTGGCTATGCCACGTAACTCTAACGGGGTTAGAGTACACGGTTTAACGGGGTGTAATTCTAACGGGGTTAGAATTGCACGGATTCTGGAAAACGGCAAAAGTATTGGGTACGGTAAAGCCAGTGGCTGGATTAAATCAGATTCAGACGTCGGCTTTAAGGATTCCGGCTCGGGTTACCAGTTAAATTGCATAACCTGTGATTTGCTGGCCTTAATTTTGGGTATTTTGTGTCATACGGGTTGCGGGTTGGGATTTATAATAAACATTTACCGGCCGCGTTTTACTAAATCAGAGCGATACGCATACATCGAGGAAAGAACTATACAGGCGATACAGGATACAGGCTTAAGTTTAAATCACGAACTTC
>JASANG010003542.1:0-39921 GCA_030248215.1 Enoplolaimus lenunculus
TATCCGCAGGTTTGTCTAAAACTTTCAAGCTAATGCCACTTTTATTCATAAAAGATATAATCCGAATTTTGATAGTTCATATCGCATACGTGCAGTATTATATGTATATTTCATATATTGTATATTATATAACTTCCCGATTCGTTCAGGATCAATCTGTGTCGCATTCTGAAAGAGCCAGAGCCAGATTTTAGTTTCGAAATCCCAACGAGAAAAATTTGCTGCGGCCTTTTCCGTCACAGCCCGCCAGCGGGCGTTTGACCAAAAATGGCTAAATTGTGAAAATTTTTTGCATATTTGAGCTTCTCTGACATGCCCTGATCATTCCGCATTGAAATTCCAATTTTCGTAAAATCCTATTTTTAGGTCTCGCGGCCCCTTCTTTTGAATCGAAATTATAACGAGTTATGACAAGTAAAGAAAGGTCCTTCGCGAAGCGTTAAGGAAGTCAAACGCAATTACAATACTAAACGTTAACACCAAATGTTGATTTGAATTCTTGTTAGGAGGCCCAGGTTTAGTGGACCCAGTTAGCGCATACAACATGGGGTGTGGGGAGCGTACGTCCCCCCCGGCAGAAATTATTTGTCTGAAATGGTAAGGGCGCTCTCTACCTCACGATTTTCCCCTCAGAAAAGTTTTTGTGAAAAACAATTTTTCTCACAGAATTTTTTGTGGTAAAATGGTAAGCTACCCCTGAACTTTTGCGTTTCATCACATTTACTAGCCCGCCCCCCCGTCAAGAAATTTTCGCATCCGCCTCTGAGTGGACCCCATTGTATCCGCCACTGTACAAATTGACCAAACCTGCAGGATAAATGCCTTCATGATTGTAGGGAATGACCGTTTTCGATCCACAATTGTACATTTCTTTCAATTTTGCAACGTCCAATTTGCTTAGACCTTTTCGTTGACCCAGATTTATGGAAATGCTTCTATTTCTGAAACGTACCGCTGTTACAATAAAACCCACAAAGTCTATAGCCATAGTCACAGATATGTACAGCAACTATCATCAGCTGGTAATAGGTTTTGTAAACATTCGAATGGCAGAACCTAAATGGAGTAAATACTGAAACCGGCCACAACCTTACAAAAACAAAAATGGTCCCAGGATTTTGAAATTCAGTTATTCGGTTACGCAAGGGTCGTGGTAATAAGTGCGGGTACGATGGGGGGGGCGCCCATCCCATTGGTCAGAGTGGACAAAAATATGTTTGCAATTTCCGGTTCAAAATTTTCAACTTTCGACCATTTTTTAGAAAAATTTCTGAAAAAGTCTGCGTATCGCTTGTTGAACGCTTTAACTTTTATATTTTTCCTCGCAAACCCATTCCAAGAGCCCCTGACTCCTTATCGATGGCCGATTATATGGATACGTCCGTCTACGTTTAGCGTATCACTACTGCCAGTGTGATTGTTGCGCTGAGAAGTCGCGTGTTAAATTACACAATTGTGACAAAGGTTAATAGCCGACGTTTTAGTTTACCGTGGTATGATCGTCTCTTCACCATTTTGTGAAAATGCCCATTTTTCGTAGTGCATGACACTAAAAATATTAACAGAAAACAACATATTGTATTTCAGCAATTTGGAGGCGTTATACTTTTGATGAAGTCCGACGCCGTTCGTGGCAGTTCGTCACCGTCCGGCGCCGTACCCCAATGTACGTTTATTGCGGCATGAACTAACAATATATCAATTTTAAACAAAAATTTTGTTGACGTGCGTTGCCCCACGACAAGTATAGTGCCACATTAAGACGAAGTGAATAAAGTAGCTTCTTATTGAAAGAATTTAACATATTGACCTTTGTCAAAATACTTGCAAACATCCTATTACAAACTTTCAGCTTTGAACCTGTACCATTAATGGTTTCAAGCTAGGGTTAGGCTTAGAATTTGTCACTAAACTTATACTTAAAATTTAGTTTATATAATGGTATTAGAAAATTTAAAACGGTTTAAAAAATGACTTGTATTTTAGAATTTCAAACGAATTCCTAAACTCACCTGTTATAATCATAAGGACTGTTCGGCACACGGCAATTGGCGTCTGGACATATTTCAAAATTGTGAATTGAACCTGGAATCTGGTTAAGGTTAAGCTGTGCTAAAAGCGCACACCGCCACGCGTATGTTCACAAAATAATTTTTTGTCAAATACGCGATGCTGCAATGCGTTGCGTGCCGCAGCAAAGTAGAGCGCAAAGATTAAATTTAATTAGGGGCTTCGCTGGTTACTAATGCAAACCCAAACTCTTATTCGTCTATCAATTTTTGCCAATTACTGTTTGATCCACAAATAATAAATGGAACGGAAATTTTTAGCACTACGCATTCAACATATCGGCCCATGTAAAAGTTGGTGGTGAAACGCTTGTTTGAGGGACTAAATAGAGTGAAGCTTAAGTTTCAGACTAATGTTTCTGCTTAGGCTTGAATATGAGCTCATTCTTATGCTTATTCTTAGGCTTAGGCTTAGGAATATGTTTTACTTCGGCTTTGTTTAGATTGACCGACATTTTCATGAAAGTCATAACAGCATATATACTCACGAGTATTTCAATTTTGAAGATTAAAATTGAGTGTTTTCAAATAATGCCCGCTATAAATTTAAAATTCAGCATAGATTGCCTATAAAAATCCCGTGGGAAGCTTTAAATCCGACTAAATCCAGAACATTGTTAGGGTTGCGCTTGTTTAATTATTTTAATGACGTACGGCGAGCCGTCCGTCGCCGTGTATCACAGTGCAGTATCGTACGCGAATTACTCACGTACGATACCTTATTATCAGGGCCGGAGCAGCCACCCCGTACCCTGCATTTGGGAGCCCTACCCCTTAACAAACCCCACCCTAACCGGTTGAAACAAAAACTGCCGAAGTTTTAAAATGCGTTTGGCCTCTCGCTCGCTTCACGTGCGAGTTTGGTAACCGCCACCCTGAAATTTGGAAGGCGCCCTCACCCCTGTCTGCCACGGCACTACCTTATGGTGACAGTCGGTGACGGACGGCGCAGTACAACAAGTATACAAGTATTGTGCAACACTAAATTTACAAATTGCTGAATTAACGTCACTCAAAACCAAATTTCTTACCTGGAGACACATTTTCTTTTGCAACATAAACATATTTATCACGGTCGGCGCGGTTTTGTTCATGATAAAATCCTAACGCGTGCATCATTTCATGCGTCGGTGTACCTTTATCATAATGACATCCTTCGCCCAAGTTCAATTGTTGTTCATTGCCTATTCTGCCCACCATTGAGTAACACCTGAAATTACACAATTGGGCTGCCTATAAAATGTCAACAACTTCAATAGGACCAATAGCTGTTAGAAATCGCAGACGAGAGACGTTTGCCTTAAATTAGAAACTTTTTACACCCTAGAAAACTTTTAAGCTCTGCGCAGGCCCCTCTTAAATAGTTCTACCTCCCACCTTGGAATCTTGAGCTGGTTACGGGGGGCCCACGGCCAATGTGCGGAACAGGACCGTAACTGTAGTATAAGTACATACCGTAAGTCTAAGCCTATCCAAAAAACTTAGTCTAAAGCTTAAGCATACTTTTTTGCAGTCCCGAAGAGCAAGTTCCACCCGTGATGTTTTCATTGCCGGGCCTACGTTTAAGCGATATTTTCTAGCAAAGCAACTAAATTTGGTAACTGAACAATGGTTTATTTTTCAAAAAGTCCAATAATAAAATTTGTTTTTCAGCAAATTGTAAGCAAATAACCATTAAGTATAATTTTCTATGTGTTGGTTTAAATTTTTAGCCTAAATTTTAGCCATAGTCAGTGTTCTCAAATGTGTGTGTATCACATACTACGATTTGATGATTAATCCTGTTACTTTGGAATCAGCACATGGTGAAGTTCGAAGTTCATCAAATTGTTCGCGTTTGATTTGTCCTACTTCTATGCCAATTTTGAGATCTGCAATTGCACATGTTCGTCAGTTTGAAAACTTATCGCTAACTAATGATAGGTGCTATACGCATTTGAGAATATGAGCCCATGGCTCAGTCGTGATTGTGTCGCCCAAATTACCCTCCATATCTTGAAGTAATCAGCACATAATCGTTGTCGTTAGTTCGTGGAACCCACTGGATGCACGTATATCGGCTGTAGTCATCAATTGATTGCAGAACAAACTTTTTACCGGTGGGAGCTAAAAATTCAAATTTTTCTTCAAGTTGTGAAAATTAAAATATAAAAACTCTAGGTCAAACAATACATAGCTAGCGTACACTGCAAAAAATGGTGAGTCGAATTGACTCTCTCTTAAATAGGCTTTTCCTGACTACACAACTGAGTCAAAATTTGACTCCGCCAGAGTCATGTTCGACTCAATTTGACTCTGACGAAGTCGAATTTTGACTCAGTTTGTGTAGTCAAGAAAAGCCTATTTCAGAGAGAGTCAATTTGACTCACCATTTGTTGCAGTGTATTTTTCACGGTGTTTGAGCATTGTAATAGACGTTTTGAAAGTTGTTACTGCGGAATATTTAACAAACGTCTTTTCTGCCAGTAACTTTTTGAAACGGTAGTTTAGCGACAATTTTCGGTTTCGGGGGTAAAACTCAGTTGTTTTAAGGAGGATAAGAAAAAAATCAAATTAAATAAAACATGCCTATATATACATACACACACACATATATATATATTTATATATAAATATATAACGATAGTTTGACTTACATACGCTACTGTCAATTTGATAAGGTACATATACTATGCCATTGATTGCTTTAGGCCACCGATAATCTTGTGATTTAACCATATTTCTATCAGTCTGAAATATTTATTTTATTCACTGTACGGTGAAACCAGTGTAAGAATATTGAACCATACTGTTATCGCGACGCAGTATTAATTAAACTACAAAGTTGGGATTGAAAATAAATTTGATTTCTGCTATAAAATCATTGGTTCATTTGTATCCATGCCCCGCGCCGCAGGACTGTTAACCGCGGCCAGTTTAGACAACGACTGAAATTGCTGATGGTAGAGAAGTTTCGAGGCGATAGGAACTATAGAAATTTCTTTATAATTATACTCATAGAATTGCTGTTTGCGCGCATATTTGATGCGATTGTACCGTGCGGCGTCGTGTGGTGCTGGCCGGTGTGAAAGTAGAAAAAAATATACCACATGTTGCGGATCGGCGCTAGAAATGGTATCCAAGATTATTTAAATTTTGGAGACCTAGTCAATGTTTGAAAATTGTTATTTTGAAATGAGAGTCATTTTTGTTATTAGTTCAATTTTGTGAAAAAACTATTTCTGATGTGGTTTCACAAAACTTGATGATGTAATAGTTGAAAAATCGGTTAAACCCCGTTTTTGGCAAGTATTCTAAATATAGACCAACAGTAATTTGGTGATGATAATTATTTCAACGTTTTCGGATCCTATTCGAGTTCCGATTCCTGCAGATTAACTAAATTCTTTTTTTAATCATTAAAACAGTTACAATAGTTATGGACTAGCTCAACCACTATAAAAATAGTCTAAAATTGTTCATCTGCGGGCACGAAAACCAATTTAAAAATTAAGTAAGAATTATTTCTCACCCCAGACTGTTTTGCTTTCGGCAACAGTATATCACCTTCGAACATATCAGCGTCGTTGCGACCTCCTGAATCAATTTAGCCCTGATTAATTTACATTTCAGAACAACATTTATTGAAAAGATTTCGAAAAGTTTAGCAGACGGTGGACATTAGCACAATCTCGTGCCAGTTACACTCCGACCAGTATAGCTTGATGATAGTTTTAAATTTTAATACATACTTGCAAGAATTTAAATGTCTACATGTACACGCAAAATATCCAAAAATTCAAGCAAAATAATTAAAAAATTTGAAACGCTACACTTTCGGTTCGATGCTAAAATCTTACTCGATTCAGCCAAACCTTTTTTCTCCCATATCAATTGTTCCAGGGTTTCTGAAATCAAAATTTGAATCCAGTCAATAATGCGTCCACCTGGGTCGATACATGTTGAACTCCAATTAGTTTCTGTCAAGTTACACTAGAAAAATTGGAGTTTGGCAATACAACCAGTCGCGGCTGAATATTTTATGAGTGAAAATACAGTTCAACTTTCGTCGAACTGTTTACTTTTCGTTTTAGTTAATTATCAAACAAAGCTTTGAGAGGCTAAGGTTATTGAAGACATTTCGACTGGTGTTGAACATTTACCCGTAAAATACCGGTATAACAAAAACCGATATTTGAGTTGTACACCGTGCCACAGAGTTTTGAAATGTTAAATACTGTGACCAATTAAAATCGACCCATATAAGACTTCAATTAAGGTTCCCGATTAGATGCAGGGCGAAAACTTAAATCCAAGCAAACACTGGCCATTATTGTCCCAAAGAGTCTGTAAGCATGAGCACCCGCACAGCCATTTTGGGGGTCAACTTTTAAAAAAATTACTTGCACGTCGGTATCTTGATTAATCCGAGTTTTCGGAATTGAAATCTAATGCGTCGGTTACTTTAACTCGCGTATACGCCGTGTACGGCTATATTTGATATGTGCGAACTGTTTTAAGGTGTACTTGATTAGCGAATGGAACGACAGCTTTGAATGAGTTTTATCGAACGTCGTATACAGTCATCCCTGATTTACTAGTAGGTGTGCATTGAAACAAAATTGAACAATTTGTTTTATTTTACAACTATTTTGTTAAAATAATTTTCAAACAACAACACTTACACTTTTAGAATTCTTGTAAATGTCGTTTGAAAAGTTTCAAAGTGTTATCAATAAGCATGCGTCTATAGCCCGTGCGTTTGTCCATACCGCGTACACGAGTTAAAGTAACCGATGCATAAACATAAATTTGGGTTAAGCCTTCGTAGCTGACCATTTAAAAACGTACCGAAAAGCGAACCAGTATCTCAAGCAACGTTTTGTGACCGTCACTCTCGTAATGACATATACTTTCTTTCAGCTCAAGATTCGCATAATATAGATTATTGTAGCTGCAGAAGCAGTTGGCCACACGACCAAAAAAACTACATTGTCCTTCAGGCCCTCTGTTTAGCTTGCATCTGAACTATACGCTCAATTCAAAATTCTCAGTAGCTCAACGATACAAGAGTATAAATTTCTTAAATGCTGCGTTATTATTCAAATAAACACGCCTGACAAAAGGTATTGGTATCGGTATGCTCACCTGATACTGATGCCCTGATTTTAACGGTACTGATACTGGCCCGCGTTACTGTTATGGCCGCCCCGTTTTCTGGTACCACTGTAACAGAGTAGATATATATTTTAGACTTATTTTTGCTTAGGTTAATGGTTAGGCATAAGAATATGCTTAATCTAGAGTTGCAACCCTGTAACATTGGTTCCAATGCCTATATACACGCTGCAAAAAATGGTGAGCAAAATCAACTCTCTCTCTGAAATAAGCTCTTCGGGACTACACAAACTGAGTTGAATTCGACTTCGCCAGAGGCAAACGTATGACTCAGTGACTCGAATTTGACTGTGGCGGAGTGGAATTTGATTCAATTTGTGCAGTCCCGTAGAACCGTTTTCGGAGGGTGTCAATTTGACTCACTCTTTTTACAGTGTATCGGTTCAAAACTAATTTCGAGTTTACATGCTTCTAACAAAGCTTTTCGCCTACAACTGGTGAGAGTGGCTTGAAATCCTAGAATGGCCTTGTTTATTTATTTGGCTTCCTCCAATTCATTCAGCTTGACGAGTCTACGTTTATCCAACATTGCATGATATGAAGAGTATGCAATTGGTACTGTCTAGAAAAGAGTTCACCCAGCATATATAAGTATGTATATATATATATACATATATACATATATATATGACATGTTATGCAAATTTTGTGAAACATACTTTCTTTTGGAAGCGGCTCTTTAGTTTCTAAAATCAAATGCAACAGTTTTTAGTAAACGACAGTTTTGTTCGTTGTTTCCGCTATCTTGTAATACGTTTTTTTTTGCATTTCCAGCGGCAAATACTTTTAATTTTAGATGAGTAAGAAGATTTTATGAAATTCCACATGGTTCTGTGACCGAGTGTTTCAATAACTTAAATCTTCATTTATATATTCAGTAAAACTGATCATTTTAAATTAAGTAATCAACTAAACGTCAGTCATATTTTTTAACTAAACATCAAACGCAATACTGTATTGACCCGAATAAGAGGGGGAGGGGTAATAAGAGGGGGTCCCCATTTTGAGTCCGGATCAATAGGAGTCCGTATCCCTAATAAGAGTCCGTAAGTGGATAGAGTCTCTAAACCCTAATTAGAGACCATAAATGTCAATTAACCGTAATTATAGCACATAAATGACTCCAGGACCAAATAATTTGAGTTCGCAACTTGAAAGCGTACTTAAATTTTGAAAGTACATTCCTAAGTATAACCTTGTATTATCGCTCAAGCGATTAGCTATTGACAAGACAAATAAACGTTTAATTCAACGGATAATTGCAGTACCGGATATATATCAGTTACGAGGGGCGACGGAGTGTGGGTTAAAAGTAAATAACAGTCCGTAATCGAATAACAAGGGAGGTACCCCCTGGAGAGGTCAAATAAATATCAGTCCCCCTTCTTTTTCGGGTCACTACAGTACTATGGACCTAAATCTAAATTTTCAATTCTAGCCTAAGCTTAACTCTAAGTCTCATATATGCTTAATGCCTAAACGTAAATGACAACGCCAAAAAATGAGGCCTTACCAGAATCAACACCAATTATAAATCCGGCAAGCATTAACACAACACCGGTGTACATTGCTGCTCAGAAGCAGCACTCGCTGTCGGTTGGCAATGAAACAAATAAACAACCTTTGAATTTTTACTAAACTGAATCGTTTCAGATTTGGGACTCAGATCGTATTTATACTTTACACAAACAATGGATTGTGTATAGTACCACCGGCACCAACGACATTCAATTTTTACGGAGATTTTTCATATTTTCCGCGACACCACATTTTGCATGGTACCCAAGCTGTGATGTATTGGCTACAAAGCAATTTCCGAACCCGGGATAATAATTCGTTTAATCAACCGTTGACAAAAAAGGTTTATAAAATAAGTTTTAATTTTTGTAAAATCATTGAACATCTTTTATTAATTAATGTTTTTTTGTTCTAAAATTCCCAATCTTGCTTCATATAGCCGGGAAATGAAAAGGATACCCCCCTGAAAAAAGACAAAAAGTAAAATATTGTTTTTGCGTAAATACGGCTAATCCTTTATTTATTCATCTTTGTGATTTTCTCGGGCCAACCAAAATTTAGTGTCAATACCGAGCCGGTACTTTAGAAATCTTAAATACAATAACGTTTGATTCTCAGACCCTAAACTGCAAATTCTAAAAACTACGTATCATGCTTTATCGTACAATGTTGTTCTAAATATTTGTAGAAATATCTTTCATAGAAGACGAATTTTGGCACATGGTAAAAGGTAAACTACAGAGCCTTGCGCAGTGTGAAACAGGACGACGGAGCGACTTAGTCTTTGGGATGCTTAAGCTTAGGTTCAGGTGTACGGGTCAGGCCCTTTTAGTGACCAGTGTGCCGAATTTTAAAATACAGTTCTAGTCCTGGAATACAAATACAAAGTCTTGCCCATTGCAAATTAGGGCGACTGACAGGCTTAGTCTCTCCGATGCTTAGGCTTAGGTGTTCAGGCGTGCGGGTCAGGTCCTTTTAGTGACCAGTGTGCCGAATTTTAAAATAGAGATCTGGTCCTCGAATACGTATTTTGGAATTTTGCACTTGGTAGGTTTTGTATTTTCTGAACCCTACTTTCTATATGAAGCGTCAGAAATGGTCCGTACCTAAACGACGTTTACATATACCATATTCTATGGTCTTCACAGCGTATTGCATGCTTGAACCGAAGCCAAATCTTGTCGAATTGTTAGTCATAGATCAAGCTATTTTGTAAAAAACCAACTAAACTATAAAGTTATTTATTTCATGCACCAACCAGTTATTTGTGCCAGTTGGTAACTGGTACGTCGCAAACGACAATTGTTGTGAGCAATACGTATTTGACTGAACCATAATTATAAAATATAACTTTAACAAGGTTTATATAAGTTTGCTAGTGTATCGCGGTAGCAAATTTTTTTACCTTTAAAAACCGATATATCTTAAAAACCGCCGCCTGGTTTATCATTTCTCCAGCAATCTGACCAATTTATCTTGCCAAAATGATTTGAATACTCCACTGTTTGTCATTGCTTATGATGACCATAGTAGACGATACAGCAACGAATAGAAGAGCGCGTCATTTAAACTGAATATTTTTCAGAGCAATTTATTTAAAAATAAACGCGTAGCTGAAATTTAACTTTAGTTAACCTGTAATTTTGCTGTGAATGATGTGGCGTTCGAATCCATGACGTACAGGTTACCGGTTCGCTGCACAAACCACTGAACTACGTTGCGCACATTCGTTCTATATATCAGAAGTTTATAAGCTGTACTCCGAAATTTTTTGTTCAAATCTATGTGAAAAGTATTCCTGCGTGCATGGGCCTAATTTAGCCAGAACCATAATCTTAGTAACCTGCTTTGTTTGTGAAGGATACTAGCTAATGTACTTTAAACCGCTGTTTGCCGTGTTTTTGAAAGCTTTAATCGGGTAAAGAACAACAAATTATTACTCACGCTTTGAAATTCTTTACCCGTGGGTATACCTGCTGCGTCAAAATTTTCTTACCCGTACCCGCATTAACCACGGGTAGCGTGCAGCTCTGGTTTGGGGCACGACATATACGTTTATTTAAAATCAGTTGTATTGAACAGTGACAGTTAAAACGGTGTGTAAAATCACGGCCAGTAGCGGATCCAGAAATATCTGATGGGAGACTCGAAATATATATTGAACGAAAACTCGCGAGCGAAACGAACCAGAAACTAAGCGCCATTTGACGATTAATGACCCATACAGAATTTTGGCTTGCGCCGGTTCGATGGAAAGACCGATCTTTAGGTCTTGTTTTCATATTCCACCACAAAAGAAAAAATGGTATGGTGTCACCTTACAATTTTTTCTTTCGTTACAATTTTTTTCACAAAAAAATTCATGCAGGGAGGCTACCAAACTTCCCCTTCTGTATCCGTTCCTGATCATGGCTTTCCGGCGAAAGTTTGCGAACAGTGCATAGGTACCTCAAGTAGTTTGAACTGGAGGTTGAAATACATTAATAGAGAAGTTAATCACATGACTTTATATTGCCCAGCTTTTATTAATCAACATGAAAAAATGTGGCCACAGATTGCGTTTTTAAAACAGTTTCTGTTTTCAAATGTCCCATTTTTTCACTTTGTTTAACCAATATCTAATTTCTCAAAATCCCAATTTCTCAAATTCTTAATGTTACATTGAACTGTTTTGCATCGATGGAACATTGTTCTACAGACACTGGTCTCGTATTCTTAATTTGACAGCTCGTATCATAATTACAACACTGTCAAGTAGAGAAGTGTTTATGACATACAGTTTCTCAAAACATGGTGTTTTACAACAGGTTTAAGTGGTATCATCTAACAATTTCCAGCATAGATATCTATATACATT
Source organism: Enoplolaimus lenunculus (assembly GCA_030248215.1). Taxonomy (NCBI): domain Eukaryota; kingdom Metazoa; phylum Nematoda; class Enoplea; order Enoplida; family Thoracostomopsidae; genus Enoplolaimus; species Enoplolaimus lenunculus. Next base: position 11,602 of record JASANG010003542.1, read on the forward strand.
GATTTGTACAATATATTCAATCTAAAGTTGTATTTATTGCAAAATCTGAAGTTTTCAAAATCGGCAATTATTTAAAATTCTTGTTTCCCAAAAATCGCCAAATTTTCAAAATAACCAATTGTCACAGTGAAACAGTTTTGCATCGATCGAACATCACTCGACGGACACCAGTCGCGTATCCTTGTCTCAATTTGTCAACAATGAACGATATCACGACCATCCACGCCCGAACCAGTTCTTTATGCTTTCGCACTGACTCCAACTGGGTGAACGCTTCGAGCATTGCTTCGCCCAGATCGTCCCATGCGTCTGAATTGAACCGCGGTAGATCTGCGGCTGCTGGTGACGAGCCAGATGATCCGGCACCGCCGGCTCCGCCGACAGACGGCAACCCAGATACAACAACACCAGCGAGTGATGCGGGCGCGACAGACGAAATGCCGGGGGTCGTAGTCGTTGTCGCTGACGCTGGTTTAGTTCGACCGCCGCTTCCGGTATGAAGTGAGGCGTGAGCGACACCATATTCGACGCATAAGGCCCCGATTGAGCTCAGCTCGCTAGCCAAATGAGCTATCGTTTGATCGAGTAGTTCAACCAACCAGCGGCTATGATCTTGGAGTGAATTTGATGTCCCTTCGCCGGAAAAAGTACCCAGCACCGAAGCAGTTTGAAACAGCTCTCGACATTCTGGGCGGCGAGAGAGAAATTTGCTGAAAACGACGGTGCCGATTCCTCCAGGGCCTGAGGTTTTGTTCAAATGAGACCAATTGGTGACCAAAAGTCGGCATTGGTAAGCGTTCAGAGACTGAGCGCCCACACAAGTTGGATTCGTCCCTGCGTACGAGCCAGACGACGACAGTCCAGGGATCCAATTAGTGCTGGGGGCCGGGACGTTGTTATACCCACCGGAACCGGACGCCGTTGCGCCCGAGCCGATTGGATATGATTGTTGATATGTATTGCTGTAGCCGTTTCCGCCTTCCAAATGTGACTGACCTGGGTAGAAATCGTGGGTTGGGGAAGTGTAATCGCTGCTGTATTCCCGGCCTGGGGGAACTCCGTTTCCGGCGGCGTATGTCGGGTCCCGCTTGGTGGCGGCTCGGGCCTTTGGACTACAGCCGTTTGAGTAATGCGATGATGAATGATGGCCTGGTGTGGTCGATTTGGCAGTTGCGTTAGAGCTTGACATGCCAGGAAAGATTGAGAAGGTGAAAGGTGGCTTTGTGATGATATTTAGCGATTTATGTTTGGGTTAAGTTGAACTCAAACTATGAATCAATAATGCTATATAGTGGAGTATTTATGCAAAATTAACAGTCTAGTAGTTTTGTTATATACTTTTAATTAGTCTGAAATTACAATAAAACAATTATATTTCAAATATTTACTGCTCTGTACGGCAAAGTAGTAGCTTCACAATTGAGTCCGTAACTTAAGGAAGCCACATCTAAGCCGATCTTGTGGTAGTGGGTCACAAATTAAATTTTTTATTTAAAAATTCAAATTTTTTAAAAATTGTTGTTAACACAATTCTTTAGAACAGGTGACTTTGACGCTAGGCCCCGAAACTGTGTATAGAACCGTTCATCAATTAACGATAGCGCTAAACTTGAAGGTGAGATTAAACGATAAAATGTGGTAACTTTTGAAAAGAATCTGAAAATACTGGCCGGGCCCGTAGAAAGATTCAAAGCCAGAGGGCTTACCCCCGCATTCAAATTTTGCCCACCCCTAAACACGTTCAAACTTTTACTTGTAAACCTTCGCAAACGTTTGCGTGACAACGCTGGTGAGCTGGCTGCGGGTTTGGTACTGGCATAGATCATCAAAGTTCAGATTTGAATTTTAGCATTTGTAAAATAATAAATGCGGTTTATCTTATTTCAATATTAATTTGTTATATTAAAGATCAGAGTCAGTTTTACCCTGAACAAAATCTGAGAGCGTCGGAAGATGACTTAGATTTATGAGGATTTGCATATTAAGTGATTTGCTCTTCAATTAAAGTGTTACTGATGGGCATCGGATATTTTTTCATACCCGGATATCCGTCAATTTTTACCGGATATGTATCCGGATATCCGGTGCCAATATATGCTAAGTGTGTGTAAAAATTCAGTAAACGGATTCTATAAAAATCTTCTGTTAACTTTAGGAACAAACATCCTGGTTCACAAACGACTGTTGCAAGAAGACCGCAGTTTTATACGAAAGGTCAGGGAGCATAACTGAGCAATAATTGACACCTCAACGTTGGGATCAGCCTTAACCTAAACTTCAATCTAAGTCAAAAAATAGAGCGTCAACAAATAAAATTTGCTTCACTGATCTTGTAACACAATTTTCAAGCATTCTAAACGCACAGACGTATAGTCAAGAGTCTGTCTGCTTTACGAAAGCACACGCCGAGGGAATCTCAGTATGTCAATGAACGTTGAGTTCTGAACAACACGAATCATTTGTTCAACGGCATTTCCAGTGGCTACTGATCCTTTCAGGTTTAATACACAAATGTATAAGCTAAATATCCACCATTGAACTCAGATGTAATTTTATCTGAAAGGACTTACCAACTATGGTACTTAGCTCAAACTATGGTATAAACATCCGCTACCAACGCCAATAACAACGTTTTTAGCTGATTATGAATATCAAACGCTGTATTAAATCCTACTCAGATAATTTCATTTCATTAAAGTATAACCTGAGCGAACCATTTTTATCAAGCGAGTAGAACAAATGAAATTTGGTTCACATATACAAGCTAGCGGCTTACTTTAAACTTGTTCGCGTGCGTATTTATTTATTGTCTCTTCAATTATTTTGGAACAGAGACCCAGTCTTGCATACGCTCCAAGTTTTTGCAACCCTAAAATTGTGTTAAATTACACAAAATTCGGTCCATGTATAGAACAGCACCGAATCGTCTTTCGGAGGGGCTGTAACAGAGTCAGTTTAAGCGTTAGACTAAATTTTTTTGCTTAGGCTTAGGCTTAGGAATATGCGTATACTACTGTTCCGGCCCTGTTCTATATATGGGCCCAAAATTCAATACCTGCTGTGACTAGGCAGCTACAGCAACCGCGGACGACATGGATAATTATTGGCAAACAGTTTCGAATATTGTTTATTCAAAAACTGCCAAATTTTAGCTAAAGCTTATTCATTAACGTTATAAATCAATAACGTTTGCAAGGAGTTTCGTGTCGCGTGACGAGTGACACGCCCTCTGATCTGCTTCTGATTTTAAAACGAGGATTCCGTTCAAAGGTTTTCGGTGAGGTTGGCACGCATTATGAATTTACTGGGACTGAAAACATTTTGAAGAGACCGCTACTTGTTCTACTTGTTCTACATCCACCCACATTGATAGATGTGGCCTAAGGTTGAAAATTCTCTAGGGGGAGCCAAAATTCTTCCAGGGGGGCGGAACCACCTTGGCACTCTTCTGTCTACGGACCCCCCTAGTTTCTTTTATATTGAATTGTTTAGGTATTAAGGTATTGTTTCCTTCATAGGGTATGTTTTACGGAAGTAAATAATCTTTGTCCCATATATCAACAAGTTTTTTATAAAATTACTGCTCATATTCCTAAGCCTAAGCCATAGACTAAATCCTGGCGTCAACCTTTTGCCTAAACAGGTTCGGATTCCGATTCAAACTAACCGTTTATGTTTGGTCCGAGTCTACTGTATCGCACGCTGAGGCACGTCACAAATTTAATTAAATTTTAGCGCACGTGAAGTGTTGCGCAACCCTTATTGTTGTTTATACACTGCAAAAGATGATGAGTCAAATTGACTCTCTCCGAAATAGGCGCTACGGGACTACACAAACTGGGTCAAATTCGACTCCACCAGAGTCAAATTCAACTCAATTAGTCTCACGTTTGACTCTGGTGGAGTCGAATTTAACTCAGTTTGTGTAGTCCCGTAGAGCTATTTCGGAGAGAGTCAATTTGACTCACCATTTTTTATAGCATACGTATATACTTATAATTCTATATATCGTATATACATATAAAATATAAAACGTGAACTCGTTCAAAAATCTCATTTAGTTTGTTTACGGCCCATACGGCGGCTTTTAATTAGTTGTTTGCTTGCGCAACACCCACTCTACGGGAAAACTTGACGTTTTCCGTGGTACAAAAATCGCGCAAACGGGTTCCATCAGGCTTATAGCTATAAGAATTTCATTTCAGAAGGGTTATAGCTTCAAGTATATTAATTATATACCCTACAAGTGTCTATTTTAGCATATTTACGTTCAATTCTGTGGGTACACTTCGCGTATGCACTCCTTTATTATTCTGAGTAGCGCCATGCTGAGCTAATTAAAACACAAATATGTTTCATGATATATTTAGTCATGTATATCGAGATGGAATATTGGTTATTACGAGTCAACCAATTTTTACACCAGATCCACGTTGAAAGACAGCAAGCACACTGTTTATGAATTTTTCTACGAATGCCAAAAATCTGGTAAAACACGAGAGGACTATTAGTTTTTGTTTTATAGCAATTTTTTACGCTTATACCCAAGCCTTAACCTTGAAACCCAGTACAATACATTGAATGTATTAACCAGTTGCATACTCTTTCACGACTGTTTTCGATTCATATTTCACTTCGAATACACTTTCAATTTAAAGTAATCATTGAAAGACTTATGCGGCGTTCACAATAAAAATTCCGTCTGGCCACAAATCCTAAAATAGGAAACTGAAGCTCATACAAATGGCTTGTATTTTGCAAACTAAGACATGTCCAACACCTAAACATAGGTCGGTGGGAGTGGTCGTTCTACGTAAATTGCGGCCCATATTCTAAATTGCATATAGCACCTATCACCAGTTAGTAATAGGTTTTCAAACTAACGAACTGGTGCAATTGCATATCCCAAATTTTGCACAAATGTTGAGTAAATCGAATGCAATAAATGTGCTCAATTTCAAACCTCACCATTCCGTAGTTCGAGGGATTTGGGAGTACGAGCTCAGAATCAAAGTTTAATCCGTTTCTAAGGTTGAAAAAAGAACATCGGCAAACTTCGCTCTCGCATTTAGACAGCTTCAAAACCGTTTCTAAGGCTATTGTTAATTTTGAATTTCAAATCTACAATTTCAACCTTGAAAAATTATAACGTCAGTCTTAAAGTTTCATTCAAATTTCGAGCGTAGACTATTGAGTAACATTTTGTCTGCTTGTGCTTAATAACGTTATATCGTGTTTTGCAGTAGAAGGTCGACCAAAATCCTGCCAATATCCATACTTCACTGAAACAGGTGTGTGAAACAAACTAGCAAATCTCAAATTACAAAACTTCGACACCAACAAGTAAAAGTATATATTTGGCTATTGCGAGTTTCACGTTATATATAGTCATGGCACCTTAAGTGACATTATTATCCCTATTAAACAATTGGATAACATTTTGTAATTAATAAAACCCCAAGACGTATTGAACAATAGAATCCGACCTCAAAATCCTGGTAATATTCATTATTCACTGAAAATACTTGCAAAATCAATTATTAATTAAAAACACAAATTAGAAATTTCGAAGGCAAAAATTACTTAGCTACGCCTAATTGTAAACATTTAAATAAAGGAGAATCAGATGCTTATGCCAGCTCTTTACTTGCTTCGAAATAAAATTAATCTCCAAACGCCATATGGTTAGCGTAAATAGTAATCTTTAACGATTTACATTTAATGATTTTAAAGTAAAAACACAAATTTTAACCTGTGATGGATTTTAGTGCAATTTGAGCATTAAATCTTAGTTCAAAAATTTTGGTTGCGATTTCTGTTATGGGGCCATGATTTGGATGATTCGCCTTGCATCGAAAACGTTGTATGCAAATGATTACATGTCACATAGGTTTCAGTAAAACAAAACAGCGTTTCAAATATCGCCAGTCCATCAAGTTCGTAACTAGCTCAACATGTTAGGGGGGCATAGAATTTAGAAAGGTATCAATGGAATTTATATATAGTTCAATGCTGATTTCAGAGCTGCGTCCAATAGTATTAAAGTCTCTGCAATGATTTGGCGCGCTGCCAACGATCTGGGTTGGCGCCAAATTAGTTATTTGACCATAATTTGTTATAAAATCGTCTGACTGCAAAAAATTTAACACCATTGCGCTCAGCTCCGCACGCTGCATCGAAAGGTATATAATTTGTCAAATGTTTTGACTAAAGTTTTTGGGGTCCCCAGGAGGGACCTTGGGACAAAAACAAATTTTTCAAAATTCAAATTTAGGCGTGGAATGATCAGGGGAGGTCATGACTCATGAGAAGCTGAAATATGCAAAAAGTTTTGACATCCTACGATTTTTGGGTAAACGCGGGCTGGGGGATTTGTTCACCGTAGTCATACTTTTGTATGCGAAAAAAAATTGACAGATTTGGTATGCGTATACTTTTCACTCAACCTCAATTATCCAATTAAGAAATTGGACAAAAATGCTAAAAATTCATTCGCTGTATTCAACAACAATTTACAAAAAAATTTTAAACAATCATATCACTTTAAGGACAAATAGAATTGAATTTCCAAGTCGACAACTTTGTTCGCGAGAAAATTTTTGACCTCAATAATGCAGCAGGTTAATTGCTGAAGACTATAATTCATTCCATGCTCTTTTTTTGTAAAGGCTAAATCCGTCATAAAAACAAGTATAACAGCAATTAATAAAGTCAAAATTTAGTTTTAAGCGCAAAAATAAAATCAATACTTCATACGCCGGAAGTTCCATATATCTTCAAGAAGCTGAAAGGCGGCTTGAAAATTAGCTGTCTCTCAGAGCTTTTTGAGTTTTAAACTCAATAAACACAGCTCAGTCCTCGGGTTTTAGCTGGCAGAATTAAAATGTCACGTCGATTTCCTACACTTTAATCGTATATATTTAAATTTGTAAAACCCATTGCTGCTATTAATATTGTGCATTAATTCATTTCTTTATTCTATTTGCAAATTTGTAAAAATATTCCCTCTCTCTCCGCTCTGCTCCGTGGAGTGTTCTGATGCTAAACCGGATATCCGGTCTCTGACGAACATTTATGACCGGATTTAATAAAAGGACTTGAATATTTTTTCGTGTTAAAGCTTTATTAGGTATGCGGAACGTTTTTTTTTCGCTTTCTACGAGATATGCTATCATGGTAAAACTACTCAGATATTTGTGATCTTGAGATTATGCGTTGTTCTTAAAAAACACAATAGAACGTGAGAGTTATTATAGATTAATTTGAAACGTGATTTCGGATAAAATAGAACATATTCATTTGCGACGGGGTTAAACAGAAAATCCACTTAAAGCACATATATCAGAAAATATAACGTTATAATGTATTAGCCGCCGAACGAAAAAGTGAAAAATTTCGAAATATATTTTAAAAACATTAAGAACGTAACTAATCGTAGAAAATAGATAAACTATTCCAACTTTGATCGTACATAACTCAGTCTATTTTCATGGCTCGTTAAATTCGAATATCTATGTTATTAAAGCTAGAATGTTCCGCATACGTATTTTGAGGAGCTTTCCAACTTTTCTTTTCATATTTTGAAACATACTACAAAGAACAGTAAACACATATATGCAAATTAATTTACGAAGCTACGAATATATGTCGCGCTCCAAACAGCTATCAGCAACAGTCGGTAACTGGGACGTCCCAAACGACAGTTGCTGTTTAGGAAAGTCTAAACAGCTACTGGAATGCAAACTGATTTTGATTGCTTGTTCAGTTTGACTATATTTGAGAAAATTGACTTGCAAGTAATTATTTGCCTTCATCATATTACAAACTCTAAGTTAAACAAGGTTTGTATATGGTGAATAATTACAGAGACGCAATTTCATTAGCAAATTAAAACAACAAAAATAAAAACAGCATTATACATATAACGTTGTATTCGATTAAACATTACGGTACACGCTCACAAAGCTTCGTTTGTATACTATATAAACTTTGTGCAAGTTATAGTTTGCAAATAGGGTGAAGACAAGTAATTATTGTGCAAGTCGCTTTTCTTGAACATAGCGATACCTGAACAACCAATCACAAACAGTTTGAAGCCAAGCAGCTGTTTGTTGTTCTGTGCAATACTTCAATCGAAAGTAGTTTGCATTCCAGTAGTTGGCTGGGCTGCACTTTTGTCTCTGCAATCTTCCAATCAAAAGCATTTTGCATTCCAGTAGTTGGTTGGGCTGCATCGAACAGCAATTATCGTTTAGTACATCCCAGTTGTCAACTAGGGCAAATAGCTGTTTCGATCACTACATATATACCGATAAGCAGGTGCGAAACGTTTTTCGCAGAAAAAGTAAACTGACGCTAGATACTCGAAATAGACATCTTTCGCGTTCTAGCTTTAATTATACAGATAGATTAAATATTATACCACTGTTCTCATATAAATAGGCTCTAAATCTTCATTTAAGCTAGAAATTTCAAGCATAGCCATATGAAAAGAACCAACAGACGTTTAATTATTGACTGCTTTGTAAGGCCTCAGGTGTACTACTCAAAACCGATACACACAATATTCATTAATTACCGTTCCGTTGTCGAAACTGAGCTGCTTTTACGTAGTTTTTGAGGAACCAGGGCATAAAATTGACCTATAATTGTTTCTGACCTTTCAATGCTACCGAATACAAAAGCCGCCGTCTACTCTCATGCCAGCGGCGAAGCATTTTTGACAAAATATATGCACGTTTTAAATTATCAATTAAATCAAATGTATGTAATACAAATCTAAACATATTTTTAAATATGTAACAAATTTCTGCAAAATTTCAGCTTCTCATGACCTCCATGAGCATTTCGCAGCCACAGGATGCAAATGAGATCGAAAACAACAGGAGCCGGAGATCAGCAATTTTAACTTAGCCGAGATCGAAAACAACAGGAGCCGGAGATCAGCAAATTTAACTTAGCCGAGATCGAAAACAACAGGAGCCGGAGATCAGCAAGTTTAACTTAGCCGAGATCAAAAACAACAGGAGCCGGAGATCAGCAAGTTTAACTTAGCCGAGATCGAAAACAACAGGAGCCGGAGATCAGCAAGTTTAACTTAGCCGAGATCGAAAACAACAGGAGCCGGAGATCAGCAAGTTTAACTTAGCCGAGATCGAAAACAACAGGAGCCGGAGATCAGCAAGTTTAACTTAGCCGAGATCGAAAACAACAGGAGGCGGAGATCAGCAAGTTTAACTTAGCCGAGATCGAAAACAACAGGAGGCGGAGATCAGCAAGTTTAACTTAGCCGAGATCGAAAACAACAGGAGCCGGAGATCAGCCAGTTTAACTTAGCCGCAAGTTTAACTTAGCCGAGATCGAAAACAACAGGAGCCGGAGATCAGCAAGTTTAACTTAGCCGAGATCAAAAACAACAGAAGCCGGAGATCAGCAAGTTTAACTTAGCCGACATCAAAAACAACAGGAGCCGGAGATCAGCAAGTTTAACTTAGCCGAGATCGAAAACAACAGGAGCCGGAGATCAGCAAGTTTAACTTAGCCGAGATCGAAAACAACAGGAGCCGGAGATCAGCAAGTTTAACTTAGCCGAGATCGAAAACAACAGGAGCCGGAGATCAGCAAGTTTAACTTAGCCGAGATCGAAAACAACAGGAGCCGGAGATCAGCAAGTTTAACTTAGCCGAGATCGAAAACAACAGGAGGCGGAGATCAGCAAGTTTAACTTAGCCGAGATCGAAAACAACAGGAGCCGGAGATCAGCCAGTTTAACTTAGCCGCAAGTTTAACTTAGCCGAGATCGAAAACAACAGGAGCCGGAGATCAGCAAGTTTAACTTAGCCGAGATCAAAAACAACAGAAGCCGGAGATCAGCAAGTTTAACTTAGCCGACATCAAAAACAACAGGAGCCGGAGATCAGCAAGTTTAACTTAGCCGAGATCAAAAACAACAGGAGCCGGAGATCAGCAAGTTTAACTTAGCCGAGATCAAAAACAACAGGAGCCGTAGATCAGCAAGTTTGAACTTAGCCAGAGCCGGATGTGAAGTCAAATTAGGCAATAAAACTAATGTGGAAGTCGCAAATTTTAACAATAAAACGTGCAAAGTTTGTCAAAAAATCGTTCATAAGCTTGTTTTTAACAAATCTGTGTTGTTAATGTTTTTAAAAATTAACTCAAAGTTAAACATTTTATTTGCTGAACAGCACATCTTTTATAAAAATACAAAAAATTTCATTGCTAAACTTTTCTGAAACCTCTGGCTCTGCAGCAACCCTAGCAATAGCCAGAGGTGTATTACTTTTGCCTGATCCGGAAGCAAACTTCCGGCTGTACCCTGTTTGTCGTGCAAACTTTATCATTGAAATGTTACTGTTTTATGTTTTATAATGAGCCCACTCATGAACTGAACCAAAAAATTATTTTTCGAAAAATTTCAAAATTTATTCTATCATTCGACGCTGCTCCCGATGCCGAGTTTGAATCGAGCAAGAGTTTCTACAGTTCGACATATTGATTCACGAGTCATGATCAAAGAACTTATGTGTGCTAAAAGAGCAATGTTACCATGACATTTAACCAAAAACGTTTGGTTTCGGTCTCTATTGGGGGTGTAGGCCAGAGACCACCCCTTTTCCGGTTCAACAACTGTTCAATTTGAAAAAATCGCAAATGAAACAGTTTTAAGACAAACGTTAGCTTTACATTTTTTGTAAGTGTAATTAATTATGTCTTTCGATAGTATTACCTTTGTAATAGTTCAATATTGTTTTATATGCTTAAAATATGGGGTTTTTTGTCTAAGCTGGATCGTATAGGAAATTTTAAGTTGCTTGCTTTCTTGAAATATAATTAAACATTTGGCTGTATTTAAATTTTGATTTTCGTTCTCAGTATTACGCCATGTTGTACGTTTCGAACGTAAATAATTGCCAGTCAGGCTATAAATGTCTAAACATAAAGCCTAAAACGAACCAATCATTCCTTGACTTAGAATTTATTTTGTTAATAAATTAAGCACACTTGAAACGGTCCTGATGAACCTGGTGATTAGTTGTGTAGGTACGATATCATTTATGATCTGTATAACTTCGCCTAAAACATTTTTTCGAGCCGCGCTAGCGAACGAGATTAAAAATTCGCCACCCAAAGGTAATTTGAAAGTCAATAAATAATTTTTAAAATCTCGTCAGAAATGTCAGGGGTATTTCATCTACCCCCCTCATTGTATAGATTCGTATCGGTGATACACTTTTTCGTTAAGGATATTTGCTGCGAACACATTCTTATAACAATTTAAACACAAATTACCGCATATTTCGTCGAAGTAAATTAAAGTAGCAAAATCATTTGTTTTCTAATAACATACAAGCTCCCTGAGGCTAAATCAGTGTTGTTATATTTTAACAAAATGTTGCTAATGGCATAACGCAAAAATAACGCTTTTAAGATTTATTCAATGAGTTCGCGGATATGGCTAATTTTAATGGAATTCCGTGTAAATTAAACGGAAATTCAAAGAAAAACAAAACATCTAAGATAGGCCAAAATGCTGATAACGGGAACAAAAAAGTGGATTATGTCCTATTTACAGGTGAATGTTTTTGCAGCGAGAAATGACAGCTGCAAGCTCTCGGTGCCAAAAGTTTACATGCGTCAATGTCAATAAAGCTTTACATATCTCCCATTGGCAGGGATTCTACAGTCTTGGTTAAGCATTTACTTAAATTATGCTTAAGTAATTGTTTAAGTCGTCTACTTAAGATACTTAACATTTTAACAAAAACAAATAAACGCCAAATATCAGCCACGGTCATACAAGGACTACAATTTTGATTAGAGCAAGGTTGGTATGCCTGAACTGTTAATTTGTAATATATTAAATTTAAGCGATTTAAGATTTACTTAAGTTAAGTACGCATATGAAAACGACAACACGGTTAAGCAAAATGACTTAAGCACGTACTTAAGTACTAATCCGCATTTAAGTAGTGTTCACTCAGACATCAGCGCGAGCAAATTAACGTTAATTGATTGCAATTGATGCAATACTGTTTAATAGTCAAACAATTATTGCTATTTTGGCCCTGATCTTGGTAGACATACCAAGATGAACCAGTGGAAAAACTGAGCGAACGAGCGTTCAGTTCGTAATCGGTGTTTCGAAGCAAAATTACTAAACCACAATACTAGAAAGCTTAACCCTTTCTCGCATGAATATTTTCCGGTTCGCCTGAGATCTAATTTCAAAACAGTATGCGAACCCGGATTCTCGAGTGGAAAGCGTTTGCCGTTACCATTTACCGATAGGAGCTTGAAGTTGCAGCCAGAGGATGCTCCGTGCAAATTGCGCAAATTCGGTTTGAACTTAGTTGCTCATAGTGCGCTCTATGCGGGAAAACGTTAACGAAACTGTGGGCCTTGAAGACCCCTTCAATCAGAAATGTTTTGGGTGACGCTATTGAGTTTTGGTACTGCACGGCGGCAAATGGCGTCGTCTGACAAATAAACGCAGCCCCAATTCGGCATAGAACCGCTACTGCGAGGGTGGATGGGGCACTCTAACTTCATTTTATTGTCAATATTAACTCTTTCTCACATGAATATTTCCTATTTCCTCTGAGACCTACTATTATGCTAGGATCCGAACTCCAGTGACTGGAGTGGGAGGCGTATACCATCACCACTCAGCTATTGAAGCTTGACGCTTGAGCCCGAGGGGGCTCTCACGTCTTGTGGTGATTTAGTACTATGTATACGTGTTGCAATTGTTAAATACGGTGCGATATTACATTATTTAACGTATATACACTGCGCTGAGTTGCCTATAGGCAACTCAATGTGAGAAGGGGTTATAGATCGTAAACTGAAAATTTTTCGCTTAACCCTTTCTCACATGAATATTATCTATTTCCCCTGAGACCTACTTTTATTCTAGGATTCGAACTCGGGTGACTGGCGTGGGAGGCGTATACCATCACCGCTCAGCTATTGGAGCTTGACGCTTGAGCCCGAGGGGGCTCTCACGTCTTGTGGTGATTTAGTACTATGTATACGTGTTGCAATTGTTAAACATATACACTGCGCTGAGCTGTCTATAGGCAACTCAATGTGAGAAGGGGTTAAAATAATTTTGTACTTGAAAAATGTTGTTGTTCCGTCTCTAATTCTTCTTGCTCCATTCATTGACAACTTTAGTCAGGGCATGGTTTCTCAATTTAAGCATCTGAATCGTATGGGACAGAGACGTCTAAAATGTTGCATCATACTTGCATGAATTTGGTCAAAGAAGTATACTGTCATTGTTACCAGGTAATCGAATACTCATGAGAAAAGGTCTTAAAAATGGACCACATCAAAATTGAACCATTTCCGCCCGTAATGGCACCGTACAGCGAGCTTTAAACACTGGCAATTTCAAGGGGCCACCTAGTCCTGGCTGCAAAAACAGATAAAACCAAAATTTTGGGCCAATGTTACTTTAACCGGCGTAACAGTAGATTAAGCGTATTCCTAAGCCTAAGCCTTAGCTTTGCAAAAATGAATCTCTACGCCCAAGCTTAAGCCTAAGCCTAAGCAAAAAATGTATTGTAGAATCTAAACCTACTCTTTTATTTGACGGCATTAGAAACCTGGACGCCCGTTAAAGTAACATGGGCCAAATTTTGTGTTAAGATTTTAAATGCTAAAATTGTATTCAGCTTGTAACCCGTTGCGTCCGCGAGATTTTTCACTAATAACACACTGTCTCCCCATCAAATATTTCTGCACCAGTCATTCGTTTCAATGTTTTATATAATCTATCCAAATGTTCACTACAAAGGTTATATTTCAAAATTAAAGTTCCCCACGTAGCGGTAGTAGCAATTGTGAGTTGAAATCGCATAAAAACAACCAGCTCCGGTTCGGCGGATGGTTTGAATTTCATTTCAAGAGGGAACAACTGTATTTGAAGGGACCCGGTTGACAAGCCCAGCGAACGTGGCAAAATTTTTAATCTCAATAATCAAACAAGTTGTTCTCAAGCGTGTAAAGTTACCAACTGCTATTGTTTCTTCACAAACTTCGGAAAGTCATTTATCCCCTTTGCTTTAGAACTCGTCCGGATGCGTAAAGTACACCACAACGTTAATAGGTTTACGAGGCGTTGTGTTCGTAAAATTCAGTATAAAATTGATATATGGCCGTTGAAAAAAATTGACCTTTGCACAGAGGAAGTGTGCTAAATAGTATTTTTGTTGATGAAACACCAGATTGGTTTTTAGGGTTACATAACTGTCACGTGACCAGGAATTGTCAACAGAGTTTGCTACACGATTTCTAGAGAAAACTAGCGTAAGGAAATTGATACAACCGCCAAATGGGACAGGAACCATCAAATGGAGCGGTTTACGATTAAGCCCGAGCATTTGCGAACCCCCATAGCTTGCCACTATTTTCGGGAGTTGTTCTACACTCGTTTATATATGCCAATATTGATGTGGTTTGAAGGTCTTCGTCAATACGGGACACAGTTTACCCCCGAGGTGGAATTTTAAATTTTCATTTATTGTGGGGGCGGAAAGGTTTAAAGTATGGCGGGGATGTCCTCAAAAAATGAAAATTAAGCCCTATTCACACATGCAAGTTTTTGCAGCCAGAACGCGCAACTGTAACTTGCGCGAAGTACGTGCATTCAAACTTCTTGAAAAGCGATCAGCAACACAGTTCCTGATTTGCAAATCAAAATGCAAGTGCAAGAAATTCAAGCGACTTGCGAATGCGTTCAGACGTGCGAATTTAATTTAATAGCATGATTCCAGTGGAGAATTTGCAACTGCAAGAATTTCAAAGCTGTTTTGTAACCAAACTAGCGCATGCAACTTGCACGTGAAAGTTTTTATTGAAAAACTTTACATTGGGTTTTTAACTGGTGCTATTTAGCCGGTAAGGAAAGATAGCACAATGCGATTTTTTTACCAGCATTATTGAGCTAATTGTTTTGCAATGCAAATTGTTCGTTTGACGCTGACCGTTTGTTAAGTCAAACAGCTGCAAAAGAATACAACGCTTGAAAAACAAAGTTTTAAAACATAAAAAGTATTCTCCCCCCAAAAATCTTAGGTCTGTGCGGCTTGTTGTTTAGACGGCCGTCTTTTCGCAGACCTTTTTGTCCAGGAGTATTCCGGTCCGGTCACCCAGTAAAAACGATCTGGCCATTTCTGCATTGGCTGGACCGCCGATAATGGCGTTCAATCATGAACATAGCCAGCTCAACCTGATCATGGGGGAGACAAGGCAGTTTTAATGAGGGGGCATGCGGTTGAACAAATAACCTTAAAACTGGGGCTGAAACTTTGCCTTTCACTAAAATTTTGTAAGGGGGATCGAGACCTCCTGTTCCCCTGGCAAATGGGCAAACCTTGTATTTGCCACCAACGACAATGACGTGTTTGCACTTTTTCCTGTGGTCTGGAGCACTTAACTAGCAAATTATACTCCAGCCATAATGAGAAAAATTAACACAAAGCTATAAGTCAACCTGAACTAAGTACGTTTAAACCTACTCGTTATGGTCACGCGTTGTTATAATTAACCAGCTAGAAAAATACAGCTGCATTAGAGGCGAAGGTTAAACTTTGACCGCTGTGATATTTTAGAATGCCGTGTTACAATGTACATAAATTCACGAAAAATTAGCTTATAAAATGAGACAAATTTGAAATTTTTGACAATAATTTAAGAATGTTAATTGCTAGTCCATTCGTACGGTGTGCTTGAGGATTTCATTTTGCGATGGAGTTAATTTAAATTAGCAACATTAATGAAAGAAATTTGATAAGAATTCAATGTTAACCGCGACTGATAAACGAGGTTTAGCATCATGAAACTTTAACGCGCGCTGAGTATATTCTTTTGCACACAAAAGTCATTTTATTGCATACTTGGGTAAATGTGTAGAACACGGCTGTAGCAGTAGTATAAGCATTTTCGTAAGCCTAAGCCTAAGTTTAAGCAAAAAATTCGTTTAAAGCTTTAAGCTTACTCTATTGCAGTCCCGCAGGAAAACGTATGTATCGCCTGCATTTTCGTAAGCCTAATCCTAAGTTTAAGCAAAAAATTCGTCTAAAGCTTTAAGGTTACTCTATTGCAGTCCCGCAGGAAAACGTTCCGCCCCTAATCTTTACATGGGCCATACTTCATGTCTATTAATTTTGTAACCTTTTTTGACACCAAATAGAATCAACTCGGTTGTCTGATATTTGTAAAACGTTTAGGCTTTAATAGTTTTGGCGAATAGTTCAACGCACACCTTATAGCTTGTTAAATTTCAAGACGCCTAAAGTAAAGTCCTACTTGGTTCTGGTTGGCCATGTTCCTGGAGGATATGCTATTGGTGTCAAGATTTGTATCAATTTTGAATTAGAAAAACAGGAAAAATAAAAAAACCACAAAATGTCTTAAAAAACAACCGGTACATAAACAAAAGACTGAAAAGTCAGTCATATTTTACTTTAAAATTTATTGCCCTGGCGTTTACGGTAAGTTGAAATTATTCTATTTTTGGAAATGAAAACATGCGAAAAACTGAACGTTGGTGGATACAAGGTTGAACCCAGCCATTTGCCCCCCCAACAAGGAGCAAAACCAAAATTTCGTATTGTTTTTCCATACTTGAATTGCGTTCGGTTTCTCGCTCGATAGCTTTTTTCACAAATTTTATTCATCGGAGACCAACATTAGAAATTTATTGATCAACCACAGATGAATATGAAATACTAAAAAGTTGACGGAACAAAAATAAAGAAAATATGGTTTTCAAGTAAATACGTTTTGTCCTATGATCCTGAAGGTAAGGTTGTTCTAAAACGTATTCAAAGTGCATAGTTCTTGCCTAATGTTTATTGTTGCAACAGTTTTCGCATTCATAACGCCGTTTGGATCAGAGTGGGAAGTGGGTAACGACTTTTTACCCGACCCATGCTTTAAACCACGCAAACAAAATTTTTTTATTTTTGGGTATACCCTCGCAAAAAAGATCTACCCACGACCCACCTTTTACCCGCGCCCGAAATTCTTGACCCTACCCGCGTTTACCCGCGGGTAAGCGCGGGTACCCACCGGTACCCGCGGGTAATGTCCCACTGTGGCTTAGATAGAGGTCTAAAAATAGCTTTGAAATTAAGTTTCTACTAAACTGATCAAAAACATGAAAATTACAGTGTTTAGTATGCAGTACAAAGAGAAGACCGCTTTGATTTAGTGTGGACCCCTATGGCACAAGACACGCCAATCACAATGCTTATATCCAAGCTTTTGTAGTGAGCCGACCTTATTGAGATTCAGGTAGAAAAGTGTATGCTTAGGTCAACAAGAGAAATCGGGTTAAGTTGTTTTTCGACGCAAATTTGACAGTACAAAACTCAATGGTGTCTATACCAATGGTTTGGTTCGTGTTAATTATATGGACTTGCATATTAAGCAAACGACTAAGTGCATACCTTAGCCTAATCCTACGCCTAAGCCTGAACGTAAGCATAATCCAGAACCGTAGCCTAAAGCTAAGGGTAATCCTCTTTTACCGCTATGTTATCCCACATTCTCCATGTGTCGTAGTTATATATACAAGTGTACCGTGATTCACATAGTTAAGGGCCATGCTACAATTTGTTCAGGATCAGTTCTATACATGTAAGCACGGTAGTTCCGCAAATCTCACTATGAAATGAAATGCAGCATGATTTAAGCATTTCAGAAGTAATAAATCAAAAATGTTTTACGCTTTAAAGTCGTGTACGTTTTCCCAAAAGGCTTTGACCTCAGCTAGAATTTGCGTCATACTACTTCATATATTAAGACTTTGACTGCAATAAAACTGTCAAAAAACGTTCAACTGGGTGCAGTCGCTCCGCTTTGCGGCATGCGCAAGGGTGCTAGTGAATGTATAAAAATCTGTATGCAAATTTTTTTTTCATAGAACAGTTGTGTTTATGTTCTGAGAAACTTACCCAAAACACGCATGTGAACGTTTTGATAGAGAGTACTGTAGGAATTCGAGATCGTTAACTGAAAATTTTAATTTTTAACTTTCTATAGTACTATCGCTAAAGTAGGTTTTCCTAAAGACAGTGGGTTTCATGATGGGAGGTATTTATGCCATTTTAAAATTATACCCAACTGGATTTTAAAACAATAATTTTAGAAATGATTCTTCTGTAAAATTTGGTTAGATCCGTCAAAACCTATTAACAAACCCGACTAATTTATAACCATTGTAAGCAATGGTTCAAACCCATTAAACTACCACTCCTCAAAATCTACCGCAGCACAGTTTCAGAAATAAATAAATGAAATGAACACTACATCACCGATGTAGACCACCAGGAACGAAACGTCAGTCTGTTGCGAACGATATTAATTTTATTACAAAAATTAGCACTCAAGAATTTAAAGGCCTATGTTTGTATACACGTCAGTTTGTGGCGATTTGTACAGCAGCTGGTAAACACAAAATTAAACCAATTGACAAAAATGTCTCATTTCATTTTAAATAAACACAACCATTCACTGAGTTATAAAATTTGGTTCACCAAATTTATATATTATTCCTGACCCATGTATAGAACAGTGCCGGAACAGTAGTATAAGCATATCCCTAAGCTTAAGCCTAAGCCTAAACCTAAACCTAAGCCTAAGCCAAGCAAGCCAAGCCTAAGCCATGTATAGCAACAGTAAGCCTAAGCCTAAGCATAAGTCTAAGCCTAAGCTTAAGCCTAAGCCTAAACCTAAGCCTAAGCCTAAGCCTAAGTCTAAGCCTAAGCCTAAGCCTAAGCCTAAACCTAAGCCTAAGCCTAAGCCTAAGTCTAAGCCTAAGCCTAAGCCTAAGCCTAAGTCTAAGCCTAAGCCTAAGCCAAAGCCTAAGCCTAAGCCTAAGCCTAAGCAAAAAAATTAGTATAAAGCTTAAACTGACTCTATTATAGCCCATTCCGAAGACGATCCGGCCCTGTTCTATACATGGGCCTTATTCCTCGTTGGTAAAAGTAGTATACACGGCAGTTTATATTGTAGACCAAACTGCTATTCAATCCCATTATTAATTGGCATAGATCAGTTTTTGCAATTCTATATATTAGTAGTTTCACGTAAGCTTTATTAAATTAAGCCAAGACCGCATGGTCACAAGAGTGTGCAACTCGTAAGGTTGTGCATTGTACATAATGTACCAACACTCGTTATGTTTTTTCACCGACCTTGGGGGGTAGATTTTACATTTATCACACGATAAACTTTGTTAGAAATATTAAACAGACCACTTTTCAGTGTATACAACTGCATATGAATTTCAGTTTATGAAAGTTATGACCCCCTAAATAAGGCGGGGGTAAGTAGGCTAAAAATGCTACGCAGAATGTACCCAGTTGCATACTCTTGTGAAAGAGTATCTCATGAGCTCTTGATTAAACTGATTTAACTACTTAATCACACATTAAATGCCCACAACCAATCAGCGTTCGTTTACTTATTTCATTCATTTAAATATCGCAATTGCTGTTCGGTCAATTTGGGCTGAACTGCTATTTGCTCAAGATAACATAATGGCTTAGGTAAACTACTTGATATGGTTTTATTAGCAAATTGGTCTACGACATAAAACATCATTTTTCTGAAGCAACAGTATACACTCGATACTCTCGTTCCACATAAACATTTTTGAAGTTATTCCGAAATTAAAACTTGACACAGTCATATGGTTGTACAGTAGCACAAATTGACAAAATATTTAAAATTAAAACTTTAAAAGGTCACAAGACGAATGAACCCAAACTCGGTTTCGTCTTTAGGTCTCAATGGAGCGTTACCTCAAAGTTGTCGGCGAGGTTTAAATCTAAAACCATATTCCGTAAGGACTCAGCTAAGTAGACTGTCAAAGTTGTGGGTCTGGCAAATAGCGATAAAATTATTGCACAAAGCTCAACGAACGTCACATTTGGTAAAACGTAAATTGAAAGTATTAACAGATAACATTTCCGTATTGAAGCTAAGTAGAGGGAAGCGCAAAAGGGCGGAGGTGCGAGTGTTCCCTCTTGGCAATCAGCAAATTTCATATAAACAGGTTAGACGTTTGTGCACTTCTCAAGGTTTAGTTATAGTCGTCAGGGATGTTAGTTGACTCCCTCAGAACACTACAGGCGTATCACTGACACTCATTGACCTCACAAACTAAAAATTTCGAGTTGAAATGTAAAACATTTAATGCACAAAAATATGCTGGCGTTTCGTTTGCATCGGTCGCGAGGTTTTTTGAACCAGCTCTATGCCTCTCATTTCAGCTTGGTTACTTGCCAAAGGTCGGATTTTATACGTATCGGACCTGCTCGAAAGCATACAGTTGCGCTTCTACTTAGCCTACTTAGCGGAATATCGTTACCGCAACCCCGATAAAGTTTAGCAAAACGATTACTCCTGAGCCGTACGCCTTTTCCGAGACTGGAACTTAAAACCTAAGCCTATACATAACTGATACTTATGAAGAGTAAACAATATTGCTTAATAGCGTCACACTGTACTCGTATTGTTCGTTTTATCCATAAGCCCCACGCTCACATTCCTACTCAATATTTTCGCAACGCCGTCAAACGCTTCGCGCAAAGCTGACTGCTATTTATGCTCCATCCAGTTCCAACTTATCAAAACAAAAAGCGCATTTCAATGTTAATTTCTTTGAAATCACACTATTCTCAGTAGCAACTGTTAAAGTGATAAATCAATATCTGAATCCTTGTGGTATAATTCCGGTTGTGAGCTGGATATATAGTATCTAATGAGGCTTAAAGTATGTTCTGGGATGCCATCAAGTAAGCCAACAGAAGTTGGAATTATGACCAGTTCGGCGTTCGGGAATGGGCGGTTGGGCGGTACTTATCGTGCGCACCATCCTGAAGCAAGTCCAAAAATTTGTGTTCACAAATTGATTTGCGGTGCCGTGCGAATATCTGAATCCTTGTTGTATAATTACGGTTGAGAGCTGGATATATAGTATGTAATGCATTAACCGGTTTAGGCTTAAAGTATGTTCCGGAATACCATCAAGTAAGCCAACAAAAGTTAGAATTATACCCAGTTCGGTGTTCGGGAATGGGGTCGGGTCGGACGGTACTTATAGTGCGCACCATCCTGAAGCAAGTCCAAAAATTTGTGTTCACAAATTGATTTGCGGTTCTGTGCAACAATTCATGTACGGTGCCGGTCGCTGCCGGAAGTCCGTGGCGGGACCGTAAACCATAAAAATGGTCAAAATATAACGGCATCTGCTTTAATTTTATCGACTGAATTGGCAGAAGCACGAAAATATTTCTCGCAACTTCAAATTTTCAAAGTTCCATCTCAAATTCGAAATTTATCTGTTGCAACGCGGAGATAAATTTGTCAGTAAATGTATAACAGGTCTTTTTTTAAGTCTAAGCCTAAGCGTAAATTGTCGCCAAACGGGAAATTTCGTTCACCACATTGGCCAAATTGTAATACCAGCTTCGCCATTAACATTAATTAATAAACGGTTTTGTAACATTGTTGACCAAATTATTGTGAAAGACGCAAATTCTGCCGTATCAGAAATGTTTCAAATCACACTTGAAGTTGCCAATGTTACTTTCAGGGGCGTAACAGTAGATTAAGCGTATTCCTAAGCCTAAGCCCAAGCCTAAGCGTTGCAAAAATGTGTTCCTAAGCCTATACCTTAGCCTAAGCCTAAGCAAATGCAAAAAATGTAATCTAGAATCTAAACATACTTTTTTATGGACCAACCAGAAACTTTTACGCCCCTTAAAGTAACATGGGCCCTTGAAGTGATTGGACCGCAAACGTAAATCAACGAAAAAGCTTTTATTAACTAGGACCTTCCATAACTTAATTGCATTAGGATTATCATTAAACCTATTTCTGGTTCAATAAATTTTACAGTTGATAAGCTCTGAAATAAGCAGAGCGTGCCAGTTAGGTTAAGCTCTTCATTTACGTTTGACAGGTAATAGTCATTTCTCTCGGGAGCTGGGTATCAACATTGACACCTTGATTTCTTCATAAATTAGGCAAATCGTGAAATAATAGGTTCGAAAAACAGTATTTAATATATGCCTGAATGATTTCCAATAAAAGTAATTTGCGAAAATTGGCAATCTTCCGTGCAGTGCAACGACGCCGTATTGAATAAACAGTTTAATATTTTTGTAATCGGTGTCAGATTTGCTCTCGCCGGGTAAGAAAATTTTGATGCGGGTTAGAGAGTTGCACGCTATCCATGTGAAAGAAATCACGATGCTTGTATCTTTGGTTATGCATTGCGCAGGGATTTGCACAGTATTTTTATACTGGGGCTGTATGAAACTTGGGGGGATTTAGGAGCTTTGGGGAAAAGTCTAGTGATTCTAACGGGGTTAGTTTCACTGTTCTCAAGTAGGAAGACGCATATCTAACGGGGTTACGTTCACTGCTCTTAATCTGGGGGAAACCATCCTAACGGGGTTTGTTTGGAAGAAATCTGGTGCAATTCTAACGGGATTAGTATTGTACACACCTCTGATCAACGTTAAAGTAGGAAGTATATGCGTGAACGCAGCCAGAATTTTGCAAATGGGTTATACGGCCTACAAAAATTTAATGCGGGGTTTCTTGTGTTCCAAAGTCGCCCTGTACACAAAATTCACATAGGGGTTTGCCGAGTGAAATATCTTCTCAGTCTACGTTTTCATGTTGGTTGACGAAAGCATTTATGCAGTTTGTAGTTTATTCAAGGATGTTACTTTACATTCAGCGTTGAATACGGATAAAGGTTTAACCGATTCCAAGCAGTGGATTTAAGCGATCAATTGCAGTTGTTCAATTTTATAAGGGATGCTTATACGTTTTTTAAATCCGGACGGCGAAATAATTACGGAGCGTGGCGAGAATACGATTGGCGTCTTGAGACCGCGTTTTACATTAACCCCTTCTCACATTGAGTTGCCTATAGGCAACTAAGCGCAGTGTATATACGTTAAGTAATGTATATCGCACCGTGTTGAACAATTGCAACACGTATACATTGTACTAAATCACCACAAGACGTGAGAGCCACCTCGGGCTCGAGCGTCAAGCTCCTATAGCTGAGTGGTGATGGTATACGCCTCCCACTCCAGTTACCGGAATTCGAATCCTAACATAAAAGTAGGTCTCAGTGGAAATAGAAAATATTCATGTGAGAAAGGGTTAATATTAAATGCCATAATAGCGTTTGGAACGAACGGCAAAAAGCGTGTTTTCAATAGCGTTTGGCTTTGTCCGCTTTAGAAGAAGATGCCGCTTGTATTTTAGACACAATTTCCTGTAAGTCTTACATTTTTATTTATCTTAATTGAAAAAAAAACATCAAATCTGTGGTATTTTAAGAAACTAAACGTCACGTTTAGGCTTTGCATACTAACGCAGTTTACCTCCGACTTAAAATTTATTGCGCCCAATAACTGTAGTCGTTTACGATTAAGCTTTGTAGCTTGTTGTCAAAATCAATTTCTACAAATGGTTTCGTAAAAGCCAACTATTGCCTGTTCGTTTCTAAATCAGCCAAAACTGCAGTCATTCGAGCAATATACAGCCGAAATACAACCAGCAGAAATAAGGGTTTTAATATTTTTAAAAAAAATTAATTTATTTTATTTTCCTAAATGTACCAAAGAAATGCAAATTTTAATGCAGATGAGCTATTTTAAGAAAGTCCAAATAACAGTGTTGTTACATGGGCGTGTAAAAGTAAGTATTGTGAATTGAATATGACTGTCTTGTGGATGCCGCTCAGACGAATTTTTGGACAAAAATAACCATGATCAAATTATATTCTTTGCGAAAAGTATTGCCCCAGTGCCCCTGGTGTTTTCGTCGTCATACTTGTCTTTTCCCAACTGCGGGAACTCCAATCATACAGGTACATCTTTTTATGTCCCTCGAAATGAAATTCCCCCTCCAAGTTATAAATGTATCTCGGTGTGAGGCTGGAAATATAATTATTTTGTTTTTGAAAATTTTGCTCTACAGGCAAACGTGCTTTTAATGTCAAATCAACCTCTACAACTACAACAGACATGGTCTCGTAGTTACTGCAATAATCGAATTGAGGTACGCAAATAATTGCTGGAATTTTAAAGATTATCATGAAAAACACCGGATACCCCCAGTTTTTTTAGATTTGAATGAATTTCGACGTTTTTAAATTTCAAATCGTAAAGTTGTAGCGTAGCAGTAATCCAAAATCAAGTGATATATAATCGATTTACAATTAATTGCGATTATAAATGGTATCTTCTACGACGGAAACGAACACCGGCTTTTACCGCAAACGGAAATGAATATCGGGTTTACACACTGGGTTAATCAAAATACTGTTGGCGCCGGTCGAAAAAGAGAGCAAAAATTTCTTACTGTTGTAGAGTTATCATCGGTTTTGGTATTTTTCTGTCAATTCAGTTTCGCAGAACCTCATCTATTTTACCTTCAATTGCGCATCCCACGGAGCCAAGTCAAATGTGATGATGGCAATAGAGCGGCCTGCAAGCACATCAATAATGTTTTGATATAGCGGCGCCATTGCTAGGTCCCCACGAAAAACACGCTCCATCTACTTTAACTATTATTCTACTTAACGAAACATTGAACAACATTTACTCGATTTTTATGTTAATTATCATAATTTTCATATTTAAAATATTATTAAATGTCACTCTTGTAAGCTTTGTCAAAAGAAAGCTACTCAAACTGTCATTCATATAAAACAATAATGACCTTCTTCTGATGTCTTTATGCTTCTGTTTAAGTTCTTTTTGTAATAGCAATCTCATTTCTGTTTCTAAAAACATCGCTTAGCAACAAAAATATTAATTATTACAAATTAACGTTTGATGATTTGTATATTAAGCTTGGCTATGCATTATTCAATGAAAACTCAGAAATGTAAGACAGCTTTTCAAATAGAAAATGTAAACAAACTATGGCTCGCAGCTCACATAAAACTGAACATATTTACTGGTGTCGAATGGTTAATTGAAAAATCTGGTAAATATAGGTCAGAAAATTTATTATTAATGAATATTCAATAGTATTCACATTTACTCATTAATACTCTAGTATATTTGCTAAACACACGTCAAATAACCAGGTCTTTTCCGTTGTCGCACCAGCACACGCGTTTGATTGAAAATTTTTGCATATTGGAGCTTCTCATGACCTCCCCTGATCATTCTACGCCCAAATTTGTATCTTTGAAATCTCAATATTTTTTAAGGTCTCAGGTTCCTCTGCCTAAAATTTTTTGTCAAAAAGTTAGACAAATTATATAACGTGCGAGTTATGGTCAAATAACCGATTTGGCGCCGTTCAAAACCATTGGCAGCGCGCCAAATCAGTTATTTGACCATAACTTGTTAGCCAGACGTTTGATGGTGGAAATTGGGACCCAAAAGGTGTGACCTTGGGACCTCAAAAAAATCGAATTTTTCAAATATTCAAATTTGGATGTGGAATCATCAGTGTAGGTTATGAGAAGCTCAAACGACTAAAAATTTTCAAAATCCAACCATTTCTGGGCAAACGTGCGCGCGGGAATAACAAAAAGCTTCAGTCTTTTCCATTGCCATTTTCCTGGTTCAAGACGTTTAATCTAAACTGCCTGCCAATCGAGCAACACCAGTTCAATTTGAAATCTAAAAAAATAAGCACATGAATGAGTATAAAAAGCTGAAACACAAATATAAAACCAGAAAAAATGTCAATGAAAACAAAAACAAACCACAAGACACATCTTAATGAACAAATTGTTGCTCACAAGACACAGCCGAGAGATTAATATGTGATGCGATCGACTGAGATATACCAGTCAGAGGCGAATACATGGGTATGCGGAGTCAGGCGCTTCTTTGTTGTGGTCGTGCCAATGACTGGATATATACTTTTCAAGCTAATCACTGGTTTAGTTACCACTACGTCTGGTGTGGACAATTTGTTCATTTACGAATTCCCTGTCTTAAATATGTTTGGTTTCTTACTCGCTTCGCTCCCGAGGTTTTTATATCTGTTGTTGCGAACTCGCATAATGTAGCGGATACAAGGCGGAGGTTGGGGAATGCATGCCCCACCGATCCTGCCGTGCTGAACATTTTGCGATGCAAATAGTTTGTTTGTAGCTCTCACAGTGTGGTTTTTAGCCAAATCAAACGAACATTATGGCGAGGTTACATCACGAATTTTAAATTAGTCAATTTTAAAATATACAGAATTACCTAAAAACGCTCTTAAAACTGTAGAAATAAATTATCCTTCCAGCCGGAAAATTTTAGATTCGTCATCGTTCCCATTGAGAATTTGTATATCCACAATGTCATCTTTTGGAATGTCTGGTTACTCTTCTGTTATATGCACTAGGTCGCTTCCGCCAAAACGTTGCCGCAATTTCATTTCGAACGGGTAAATTTCAACGAAAGATCTGTTGTAACCATAACTCGTTGAACACGTCGAACAAGGAGGTAAACGTTAACTCCTGGAAACAGTGTCTGTTCTCTCTGATCACTGTATTTAATGTGAAGGAGTATATCTTAAGTTGTACCTCCATCTATTCATCTTTGATCGTCTGCCATGTGTTACAATAGACCCTAAAGTGACATTTTGTATAATTTCGGACCAGCTGGTGTGTTAACACGATGACCGTCAGTGACGACATATATCGTCACCAGCATTTGTAACGGTACACCATGACAACATTTGCAGTGTCGGAGCAGACAAGGATGGGGCTCCCCCAAACTCCAGAGTGGGCTCTCAAAATTCGCGAGCGAAGCGAGCGATAAGCCCGATGCATTTTAAAACTTCAGCGGTTTTTGTTACTACTGGTTACGTTGGAGGCCCCTTTAGGGTTGGGGTACCCGAAATAGGGGTGTGGGGGGTGGCTGTCCTGGCCCTGGACTTATGTTTTCAAAAACACATCGGGTACTTTAGAAAATATAGTGAAACGAACGGTGTATAAGAAGCATTAATTTGGTTATGCCGGCATGTTTAGTGGAATCTATTGTTACTGAACAAGAGTCATCATTAAACGCTTACCCAACCACCTCGGACTACTCAACGGCAGTAATCGTCACTAATTGGCTTTCAACAGCGCGGCAGGCACAAGTGGGTGGCAGGTGATGCGACAACACGGCCAGGGGTTCAACACTTCTATAACGGCTTTATTTTTCTCTACAACTTTTAGCTCCTGCTGCTAAGTGGAATTTGTGCATATTCCCTTAAAAATTTGTAGCCAGCGAGAATCATTTCTAGACGAGTATGAACGATCCATAAGGTTATTTTGAACCAACTAAATGTGTATATTTCTTTATCCGTCATAGAATTCTAGAGGATTGCATCTCCGTTATCCATTAATTTCACACTGCCCCAAAAAAAGGCCAATGCGGGCCCATTTGTTTAGTTTGGTTTAAAATTTCATTGGTGCCCGGAACATAACATCTTTATCCGACGTGTGTCAGTTTGGGATTGGAACGCATTTGGATTGAAAAATTTTTATTTGACAAAAGTTTCGTGCGAAAATGTTTCAAAACATTGGAGCAAATGTTGTAAAAAAACTATGAGAAATTAATTGTAAAAATTAATTTTGACAAGTGAAATTGTGTGTGTGTGAAATGTGATACAGAATTGGCATTTGCATTAAGCTGTGTTGACACGTTCCCATCTGACAATGAGACGCTGAAATAATCGTTGCGGAAATAAAACCAAAACAAATACGAAACTTTAAATCGCCTGCCTTTTATGTATTACTGAAATCGAACTGTGAAACTTTTCAGAAAAATATTAATAACTTGAAATAACAAAATTCTCAAATGTAAAAAAATAACTATTTTAAATTCATAAAAGTTCTCAAAATGTTAAAACATAATTATCACAACAAAAATTACATTGCTAATAAATATATTTTTTATTAAAGTGAAAGCCATCGACGCCTTATAACTTATTTATTGGTATTGCTGCGTGTTGCGTTAACGTCTAATAGAACTTTGAGTTGAATAATCCAACTGCTGTAACCAGTAGTGTAGCAAGGGTGTCATTTCGGAAGAGCATAACTTCAAAAAATGATTTTTACAAGCGATCAAACGATTTGATCTTAAGAAGGCACCATGATAATGTCGAAGTATCAAAATATTTACAAAATGGCTAAAAGTAGCTAATTTGAATAACTCTGTACATGGACGATGTCGGTATATGTGCACGGTGAGTGTATGGAAATAAGACAATGATTGGATTTCTGAAATCTAACTTAAGTTTTATGCGTAA
>JASANG010000617.1:0-39823 GCA_030248215.1 Enoplolaimus lenunculus
ATTTAATGTAAAACTTGAAAAAATGAAATATTTTTCTGTTAACGTTGTTCAAATATACAAATATTAATCATAATTTCTAAGGTTTAATTTTGAAGTTTTCACACCCAAAATTTCATAAGATTTTGAGTTAATTTTGTTGTTATTATTTGTAATGTAACAATTTACATGATGTCTGTATTGAGAAACAGAGAGATTCCTATGTGACTTATTACCAACTGTGAGCTTAAAAATATATATGAATTTGCAGTATTTTCGTAATGAAACAACTTATGTTTTAACCTATAACCGGAAAAGAGGCCCATAGGTACTTTTAAGACCGTCCCGTTTTATTGCACGACTGCAGTAGGGGTAGGCAAGTGGAAATGCTATTGAGAAAAATTTGCGAAATTACCCCTGGATTGCATTATTAAAGAGTAAACCAGAAACATTCTCAAGCCAAAATCTGAACAGTGTCGTTTGAATGTTTTACATTCAAATAAGTAAAAGTACTCGCACTACATTTATAATTTTCTTAAATCTGAAGGGGGCCGCAGGTTATTGAGTACTTAAAAAATAAACCAATTATTGCTGCGAGTTTTGGGTACATGATTACGCTTTTTAGTATTCTGTTATAATTTTTTGTATTACGCAGTATTCTGGTCTTTTGTTTTTTCCGCGTTATATGCATTTTCTGGATTGCGAAGTAAAATGGGGGTCTTCACGATTGAGCGAAATGTGATTAACAAAATCAGTACACCAATTCGCTTTTGATATTTAAAGTTTTAATAAAAAATGTAATCCTATTACATAACACACCATGGAAATTTATGTTCTTCAGCTTTAATGTCGAAAACTTTTGCAAAGTTTTAAAACTAGTTGGTAAAGTGCCCCTAATCGGGCCATGGAAAGCGATATGTTTTGGCCTTAATAAAATATGTTCACATAAATCCAGTAAAGTTTTGAAACAAGATTTGAACCAATTTGGTACATGCAATATTCAAGGCAAGTTATTTCTGCGAAGAATTCGTACTTTTTGCCGGGCTTGAAGTTTCCGATTTCTAAATGTTTCAATGAGGATCAAGAGCAAACTGTTAAATGTGACCCAGAAACATATTTGCAACTTTGAACGGGGCTAGAAGCTGTTGTTGATGCAGTGTTCGTAAACCATGTGTGCACTTTTTGTGTCCTATTTTTCACAAAATCGAAACTTTAGCAAAGAGCGGAAAAGGAAGTTGATATAATTTATAATTTGTCAGCAGCGACGGTGAGACAAAAATCATTTTGCTAAAACAACACTGATTTGCCTTATTATGACGTTAATCTATTGGTATGTACTGTATCCCAAAAATTTGACCTAGATTTTGTAAAGAATATCAGAGAAGTCGGCATAAAAGACTCACGATTAATTTTAGTTATTAAATGACATAACTTTTACAAAAAATACAAATAGTTTGAGCTGATGTGGCCAGAACCTCTTGTCAAAATTTAACCGGGGCTTAAACTTGTTACACTCCGACTCACACTTCAGTGCATCATGCATGATTGCAACAAACAACTCGAACACAACATTTTTGAATAGAGTTTTTATAGGTATTGCATACGAAAGTATTGCAGTGTAGATTTATGTGTCATCCACCTTATAATGCACGCGCTAATGTAAAAACTTGTCCAACCGCCCGGTGGGATCTGTATACAAATCGAAGCTGCAACTAGCGTGTAGGTACAATTTTATACGGTATGTAGACACTATTAATTGTCCCGACACTGTCCGAAGAGAGTCGGGACCAAAGGTAAAAAGTTGAGCAAAATAAATGAGTGTATATGTGTTTGTGTTCTTGTTATGTATATTTGCGATGCTATATGAACGCAGTGCAATATGTCTTCACGCCGTTGTTAGGGACAACCGGACTTTATAATGGTCTCGTGGAGTGTGTTAAAACAACGTCGGGCGTTACTCAGACCCAGACATTTTTTGCAGTAGCGCGTGCAGTATAACGTGGATGTTCCATTACCAAATTACAAGAACTACTTTTATAAGGGAGCGTAAAACGGTTATGGAAAAATAAACCCGTTCACTGTAGTAGTGTTTTTGGCTCTGACTGCATGACTTACTGAAAACAAGTAAGTCATGAAACAGACACAAAGTTGCAAATATGTTTCTGGGTCATATTTCACAGTTTGCTCTTGATCCTCATTGAAACATTTAGAAATCGGAAACTTCAAGCCCGGCAAAAAGTCCGAATTCTTCGCAGAAATAACTTGCCTTGAATATTGCATGTACCAAATTGGTTCAAATCTTGTTTCAAAACTTTACTGGATTTATGTGAACATGTTTTATTAAGGCCAAAACATATCGCTTTCCATGGCCCGATTAGGGGCACTTTACCAACTAGTGCATACATATGTTGTCTCTTGTTAATACACGAAACATTTATTACAACAGATGGAACGCTGCCCAAAATACGTATGTTTTCGAAACCTTTATACTTCAGTATCCGTTTGTGTTTCCGTTATTTTTACTGTCCGTTTTACACCCTGATAAAATAGATAAAAATATACATAAGCTCTATTATACTTAAAGTGATTAGTGTATCCTTCCGGAAACCCAAAATTCCAGGCTACGCTGATATGCTTGACGCAAAATTTTAGCAAAATCATGGGAGTTCAGAGACCACAACCGGTTTACAACCTCCATGGGGTGCGCCCCTACCGAATGTTCCCCTGGCAATTTTTCGTTAGTTATTGTGTTAAAAATATTTATTGTTTGCATGCCGAGAATCGTTGAAAAAAATTGAAATATTGTTCCAGGAAGTTTGTTTAAAATTTTATTTTTCGTAGTACATATTTTGTGCCCACGTTTTACTGTAATACTATCAAACCGTAACATCGTTATATTGTCAAAGCAGCTAACATTCAGGTCCGTCCAAAGACAGTTTTAACAGAGCCGGTGCAGTGATTCCCGTACCCCTATTTCGGGGGTTAGCACCCCTTAAATGTCTTTGCCATAACCGGTTGAAATAAAAACCGCCGAAGTTTTAAAATGCGTCCGGCATTTCGCTCGCTTCGCTCGAGAGTTTGAAGGCCCAGGCTGAAGCTTGGGTTGAGCCCTACCCACTGTCTGCTCCTGCACTACAGCTCAATATACTAGGAGGAGCTAAAACAATTTGGGAATGATCATTTCTGCATTCGCAAGACTGGCCAGTGTGCCTCAAAAAATTGTTAACATGGGGGCACAATTTTTTAAAGCATAGACCTGTATGACTATCCTCTTGTTATGGGTTTCTATTTTTCAAAGTTACGAGTAGATTGTTTGGTTACACATAAAATCACATGACCTTAAAACGAACAGGGGTCGTTTTGGGAAACACGATGCTAAAAGGACTTACCCTATAAATGGAGTCCTTCAGGTACTTCTGCAGTGGAAGAAAGATTACTTTTAAAGATCTGCAGTATATTCTGGAGTTTGGCTTTAAACGTTGAATTTAGTTTATTTTTTAATGCCGATGGTAAGCTTGTGAAAAATTGTTGCCGCGTCAGCGCTGATAAAATATATTCACAAGCTTGTTTGTATACTTCGGTTTAAGCTTATGCTTCGGCTTAGTCTTAAATCTTATTAAGGCAGCCACGGTCGCCTTTCATGAGAGTACAAATTCGAGACAAGGATTTTTCACACTGGTATTGCAGAGGGTAAAAACAGTTTTTGGGAGTTTTTCAAATCTAGTATATGTCACAGGCTGTGTTACTTATATGGATCCATTTTACATACCCGTAGCAACTCCAGTTAAACGTTGCGCTATGCTCGGTCCGCAATTACTGTAGTGACCCGAATAAAAGAGGGGGAGGCTGATATTTATTTGTCCTCTCCAGAGCGTACCCCCTGATTTTCGGTATTGACCGTTATATCCGGTATTGCAACTATCCGTTGACTTAAACGTTAATTTGTCTTCTATCTAAAAGTTGAGCGATATGCAAGGTTAAGTTACGAATGTACTTTCAAAACTTATGTATGCTTTAAAGATTCGAACCCAACATTAATTGGTCCTGGAGTCATTTATCCATTACAATTAGGGATAATTGACATTAATGCTCTCGAATTAGGGTTTAAGGACTCTATACGCTTACGGATTCTTTTTAGGGATATGGGCTCCTTTTGATTAAGACCCAAAATGGGGACCCCCTCTTATACTCCCTCTTATTCGGGCCACTATAGTACTTTAAGTGTTTGGAAAGTGTACAAGAGCCTATATTTTATTTGTAGCTGGCAGTGCCGCACACCGTCGTGCCGCTACGTTTGGCAGATCGTGGTGGAGCGTCGTGGTGGATGGCGCTGCGCGGAATACTACAGTATAGCGCAGACTCAAGATGATACATTTTAATTAGTGTTGTTTAATACGTTGAAATTTTAGTATAATTGACCACTTGTTTTTAGTTAAAATTACATAATTTTACGTTCATATATATTTATATATATATATTTATATATATATATATATATATATATATATATATGTATGTATATATATTTATGTATGCATATATGTTGATGTTTTGGTTGCTTTGTGTTTATTTCGATAGACTTCAGAGATGACAATTTTGAGCAACTTTTACACTCTGCACACAGTGCAATTTCATCGCATCTTTGTGTTTGTGGCCAAATATTTCATTTGTTCTGTCAGTGTTTTTGTCTTTTTTCTATTTTTTTGCTGTTTTTTACTTTAAATGTATGTATTCTTTACGGACAAGGGGTCGTATAAAAATCAAAAATTCAGACAAAGTATTTACTACAATATTATCCATAGAATTTCAGCATTTTTAAGAAGAACATTTTTTAGTAAACTAAGTGTTGCCGCAAAGGCTGAGACATGTGAAAGTTCTAAACAAAGGGAGGCGCCCTCAACTATGAATCAGTATTTGTCAGGTGGCGATGCTGACTTATTCAAATCATGGTTGTGATTTTATAATTTAATTTTTTGGTCACTTTTGAACCGCCCTCCGCCGATCTGAAATTCTCCATTTACCCAGTGTCTCCAAAATGCGTTTCGCTGTATTCTAATAAGAACTGAAAAGAATTGTCATTTCAATTTGAAAAACACAAGTGTCGTAGGCTGCTTTGTTTTCATTTTTACAGCAAATATTTCGAACAATGAAATTTCTGTTTTTTCTTGCAACAGATTTGCACAGTTTAAAATGATTACAGTCTGTGTTTAATAAAAGATAAAGCTGTTTAAAACTCTTTGCTTTCAACAGCATTATGCTGAGCACAAATTGCTTCGTTGGGTATTTTGCTACTTTATACACAACCTGTGCAATATCATGCGTGCACTGAGTAACTTTGTTGGGCCAATGGATAAAATGGTGCCGTAACAGTAGTATATATAAGCATATTCGTAAGCTTAAGTCTATGCATAAGCCTAAAAAAGAGATTACACCTCAGCCTAATCCTAAGCGTGAGCAGAAAAATTAGACTAAAGCTTAAGCTTACTCTATTGCAGTTTTGCAGAAAAACGTTCCGCCCCTGATTTTTACACGGATCCTTTGTTGTGAGGGACTGGGCGGGAGCTAAAAAATTTTGAATTATCGTTCCCATCCCAGAATAATATCACCAAGTGTACGCATGGTTGATGATATTGTAGAAGTTGTGTCAGGTGTGGGCAGAAAATATCTTCCATGATGACACATCTCCAGTTAAACTTTTATGAACCAAGTTTATTTATTGTATAAAATGCGACTTTTGTGTAGATTGCGTACACTTGAGGCTGAGCTTAAGCGCAAGCTTAGGCTTAGGTGTCACGCATCTAAAACTGGGCTTAGACCTACGCATAGCACAAGACTTACGCGTATGCTAAAGCAAAATCCAAGAACCGCGTTTTTGCCGAAACCTTTGCCCAAGACTAAGCTTAAGACCGAGACTGAGCATTGGCGGTCCAAGGATTTTTCTTCAGCAGGAGCCGGGCTTTTAGATTTTATTTGTTATATTTGAGACCATGTAATACAATCGCATTTGTTCTAAAAATTGAATTGTTTGGGAAAAATTTTCGGGAGCCACATTAGTTTATCGGGTTTCGCAACTTTTGAATCGAACACGGACCAATAAACAATAAATCGCATACAATAAATAATGCAGAAATATGCATCCGATACTGTTGACAGTTGGTATCGCATAGTCTTGCAAACCTCTCTTTAACTGGTGATATTTGAGAGCGAAATATAAATTTAACCGTTTAATACTTATATACGAAATTAAAAATTAACGCTGTTGTTAGACATGAATCCTGAGAGTCAGCACGCTGGCCACCCGCATCATTCCCATATGACCGGATCCCAACCACTGAACTCCGATCCTACGACTGGTATGAAAACAGGACAGGAAAATTTGACAGGATCAGAATCTGGTATGTGTTAAATTGTTTTAAATTTTTTATAATTTTAAAAAAATTTTAAATACTTTTTAAACTTTTTTAATCTTTTACGTTCTTTTGTAAATTTTTATTTTTTAATTTTTTTAGATTTTTTAAACTTTTAAATGTTTTTTAATTAAATTTTTTAAAATACTTTTAATTTTTTAAGTTTTTTTAAATTTTTTCGATTTTTTAAAATTCTTTAAAATGTTTTAAATACTTTTAAAATTTTGGCCCATGTTACTATAAAGGCCGTCCCAATTTCCCGGGACACAAATATACCCGGAGTGCACACTTACGTGCTCCTGTTTACATATGCACAGGCAGATATTTTTACGTAGGATATCCATATATATTTATATATATTATATATATACATATATATAATATATGTATAAATATATATGGATATATATCTATATATAATATATAATATATAATACATATATATGTCCCATCTGTCTCAACTGTCCCATCTGTCCCAACTGTCCATCTGTCCCAACTGTCCTAACTGTCCCATCTGTCCCAACTGTCCCATCTGTCCCGTTTGTCCCAACTGTCCCATATGTCCCAAGTGTATCAACTGTTCCATCTGTCCCAAGTGTCCCAACTGTCCCATCTGTCCCAACTGTCCGGCTGTCCCAACTGTCCCATGTGTCCCATCTGTTCCAACTGTCCAATCTGTCCCAACTGTCCCATCTGTCCCGTTTGTCCCAACTGTCCCATCTGTCCCAAAGTGTCCCATCTGTCCCATCTGTCCTAACTGTCCCAAGTGTCCCAACTGTCCCATCTGTCCCATCTCTCCCAACTGTCCCAGCTGTCCAACTGTCCAACTGTCCCATCTGTCCCATCTGTCCCAACTGTCCCATCTGTCCCAACTGTCCCATCTGTCCCAAGTGTATCAAGTGTCCCAAGTGTCCCATCTGTCGTATCTGTCCCAACTGTCCCATTTGTCCCGCTGTCCCAACTGTCCCATCTGTCCCATCTGTCCAAGTGTCCCAACTGTCCCATCTGTCCCAACTGTCCCAATTGTCCCATCTGTCCGGTTTGTCCCTTTGTCCCAACTGTCCCATCTGTCCCAAGTGTCCCATCTGTCGTATCTGTCCCAACTGTCCCATTTGTCCCGCTGTCCCAACTGTCCCGCTGTCCCATCTGTCCCATCTGTCCCAAGTGTCCCAACTGTCCCAACTGTCCCATCTGTCCCAATTGTCCCATCTGTCCCAACTGTCCCATTTGTCCCTTTGTCCAACTGTCCCATCTGTCCCAAGTGTCCCATCTGTCGTATCTGTCCCAACTGTCCCATTTGTCCCGCTGTACCAACTGTCCCATCTGTCCCAATTGTCCCATCTGTCCCAACTGTCCCATCTGTTTCGTTTGTCCCTTTGTTCCAACTGTCCCATCTGTCCCAAGTGTCCCATCTGTCGTATCTGTCCCAACTGTCCCACTTGTCCCGCTGTCCCAACTGTCCCATCTGTCCCAAGTGTTCCAACTGTCCCAACTGTCCCAACTGTCCTAACTGTTCCATATGTCCCGCTGTCCCATCTCTCCCATCTGTTCCATCTCTGTCCCAACTGTCCGATCTGTCCCACTGTGTCATCTGTCCCAACTGTCCCGCTGTCCCAATTATATTTTTTGAATGTACTCCTGGTACATTGCAGTCCCGGGAAAATGGGACGGGTACTCCTGGTACATTTCTGTCCCGGGAAAATGGGGCGGCCTTTAAAGGAACATTGGCCAAAATTTTTAAACACTTCAAATATATGTAGGCAAACGTCGCATTTTTGTTAATACCTTATTGCGCTTACAACGACCACAATAAACATTAATGTTAGGTTTGTTCTCGGAGTTAACGTTACGTTAAACTATGATGCAAATGTGTGCAACCACATCATATACGATGTGAAATAAGGTAAAATTGTATACTTTTGTCAACATGTTTGGTCCGTATAAAGATCAGGGGCAGAAAGTGTTTCTGCGGGACTGCAATAGAGTAAGCTCGACAATTTTTTGCTTAGGCTTATATTTAGGCTTAGGTTTAGGTATAATCTCATTGTTACGCCTAGGCTTTGGCTTAGGCTTAGGAATATGCTTACACTACTGTTACACGCTGTTCTATACATTGGCCAGATCCTTTCTTGATTAGTTAATTGACCAGTTGATTAGAATAATACCCTTGTTTATTTTCTTTACTGTCGATGAGAACAATTTATTGGCAGAGTTCGGAAACTAAGGGTCATCCGTCTTATGTTCTTTGTAGTGTATTATTTGCAGAATTAGTCGTCTATACATTTACCAGGTCACGACGGAGTAGGGCGCAAAAGATGATCTCAAAATATCCCCCTATTCACGATATTTCGGATGAAATTTTTGGTTATTTGAATGGCGTAAGACAACGTCAGTTCTTTTCGTGTGCGTAGGTTTAGACTTAGGTTTAGGTTGACGCAATAGCGCTCGCGGCCAATGTATAGAACCGGGTCGGAACATTAGTATAAGCATATTCCTCAGCGTAAGCGTAAATTTAAGCCTAAGCCTAAGCAAAAAACTAGTCTAAAGTTTAAGCTTACTCTATTCGAGTCCCACAGAACAACGTTCCGCCCCTGATGTTTACATGGACCGTGTTCACCACCGTGACCTATACGTGGGCGTATTTAGTATTTCAGCAGCAATGACGCACATGATGGCAATGTTTTTTCATACCGGTGCTACTGAAACGTTTCTGTTTCAGCCGTGGGTAACGACATCTTCTGCCGGTGAGGGTACCATTTGGACGGTCGTAATTATACTAAACGGCCCAGGCGTTTTTTGCGCGTTAGCCTTATTAATTTTTTGTTCCAACTACTTTTTACTTTAGTGAACCTGCTAGGCTTAACGAATCTGTACAGCCAGTGATGAACTGTATATTTTACGAAAGTCATATTGCTCCCTCCCTGAAATTTGAGATAATTTACGACCCTGAAATATAATAAATTATCAATAGTTTACAACAATTCTGCTGACCCGAATAAGACGGTTCTCAGTTTGAGTCCCAATCAATAGGAGTCTGTATTCCTAGTTTGGTGTCCATTAGAGGATAGAGTCCAAAAGTCCTGATTAGAGTCTATATAAAGGGACAATAAGAGAAGAATGGCGTTAGCTGCTTAAATATGTAACAAACGCTTAGACACCCCACATAAACTTTATTTAGTCCAAAAACGATTTACAGACATGACAATCAACAAAATACTTCACCGTAACCGAATAAAAGCGGGCACCCTCTGGGGAAGGAAAATAATATCAGTGCTCCATCTTATTCTGGCTATTACAGTAATGAGGTGTATTCTTAGTTGCGTATATCATGTTTCGTTTGTTATCAAAACGTTTCTTCAAACAAGCGAACTCAAACAGCGCCAGCAGCAAACCTTGAGACGTAGAGCTCAGTAAATGAGTCCAATGAAATACTAAGAAAAATAATAAATTTCAAATGGCACTATTTCCTTGGCTTGAATATTTGAAATCCCATAAATATCTTATAATATCCCGGTTTGAAATGAAATTCTGCCTGCTTTCCAATATTTGTGATATTTCAGAATTATTCGGTACGTGTTTATTTTGTTTCGTACTTGGAATTGTTTATGAAGCGATCAAATACGCATCTCTACATTGCTTATATATTAAAGGGTAAATTAGTATAAATTCATTGTTCGAACAAAACTGTACAGTGCGAAAAACGGTGAGTCGAGTTGATTCTCTTCGAAATAGGCTTTTCCGGACTACATAAACAAGTGAGTCAAATTTGACTCTGGCGGAGACGAATTTTACTCAGTTTGTGTTGTCCGGAAAAGCCTATTTCGGAACGAGTCAATTTGACTCACCATTTGTTGCCGTGTACGAGTATAAGATAAAATCAGCTCAGACAAAGATTTTTAGTTATTTGAAAATAGACAGGGTCGGAAGATGTTCGGCACCACGATCTTCTCTAAAAGTATAGGCCAATTTAAAAAACAGGTGCGGAATAGTAGCATAAACATACTTCTAAGTCTAAGCCTCAGAATGTGCTTATACCTAAGCCTAAGTGTCTAGCAGAAAATTAGCCTAAAGCTTGAACCTTACTCCATTCCACGAAATAAACGTTCCGCCGCTGATCTTTACATGGGCGAAAGTATGCAATCGCTTTTAGTACGTCAGCCAAGAGTTTGTAATAGATATTGCATCATTTATCAGCTAGCGCATCGTATTAAATTCTAATGATCTGATTAGTCAACTTAGCTAGAGAATTGGTTATTTCTGACCTATTATCAGTAAACATGACCTGACTTTGAGTGGGAGAATGGAGTAAATTAATTATGAATGAATTGTATTAACTCAGAAGTGTTCAGACTCAGCGGTTCAATTTGTTATGAATTGAAATCGGCTACTGAAATTGACAGCTTGATTAATTTTCATGCTAATAAGGTTACTGCATTTTCGTATTTTCGAATGACAACTGTTTGTTTTTTCATCTGTAATGGTCAATTAGACACTGGGTTTTTAATCATAGTGCTTGATGACCAATCAAAAACCTTGTTTGCGATCATAAGGCTCAATGACCAATCAGAAACCAAGTTTGTGATCATTATGTTTAATGACCAATCAGGAATCGGGTTTGCAACCATACTGCTGCCTATGGGACTGTCACAAACTAGCCAGTGGTTTTGCACGATATACTATAGTTCATTATTAATGTAAATTTCCAAACATGGGTATGCATACCACATTGTACCAGCTGCTGTGGCATTTTAAATTATTTAAATTCAATATATTTTAGGCCATTTTCTCGTCGCACCAGCCGCGTCTCTGACATCAGTGACAAATTGCCCCCGGACCCAGATATAGGAAGCGGTGATGACCATCGTCAAATGAACAATATGAAACCTTTGAAATCCGGTGGAAATTCAAAAACATACGGCGGAACCGGAAATGAGCCATCGGAATTGAAACCAGAAGCTGGAATCGGTTCTGATAATGATGCCAGAAATCCGCCCAGACGTACGCGTTTTATCGAAAGGTAAGTTTATCAAACGACATTGGCCACAAAGGAGGTACTGCGTGAGCATTGAACAATTTGACCGCAAGCAGAGAAGTTTTTGCTTCACTGTCGCATGTTGTTCCTAAAAAATTTTGGTCCTTTTGCAGTGTGTTTCGCTGGCTACTCATTTACATCCGAAAGAGCTTTTTATTGGATATAATTCGAGTGTATTTTTTACGATTTGGTTTATTAGAATAGTGAAGTGACTCGTGGTTTTTATTCGCTAGACACGTAACTCCTGGTTTACGACAAGAGGTCTGCCGATATTATATGATTTTAAGCTTATAATTTTAGCTTGTTGGCCCAAAGCATTAAGCATACACAGATTAGTTATTGGCCTGAATATCAGTTTGGTTTTCGACACATATCTGTTGTCAGAGTGCAGCCGGTGGTGAAGTTCAATTTGAGTTATGGAATCAAAACTGGAGCCGGACGTGAAGCAAAATATTGCGCTTAAGCCGATTCTAAAATTAATATTCTTAACAATGATATATGATGTGAAGTCAAAATTTTGTTTCTGACATGCTTTCTAAACCAATGTTGCCAATTAACCAAAAAAATTTGCAATAAAGACCCTAACAAAATCATTGAACAACGCAACTTTGAAAGAATAGACAAAACATTCGATACCCCAGGCGTAAATTATACCGTAACCCTAAAACTGGTTTTCCGCCCGAACCCAAGGAAGAGTTTCCGGTTCGGGACCATGTCCTCGGTATATCTCTTGTATACTCCTGTACTACAATGCCCTCTTGTAATGAAATGTTTCAGAACACTTGGACCATTCACCATTGCACATTTGCTCAAAACTGCACTTTATTTTGTTCAAATGATTATTTCATTTGCAATTATGCTTATCGCAATGACTTTCAACGTTTGGTTGTTTTTCTCGGTGATTTTTGGGGCAACGTTCGGATATTTTGGATTCGAATATTTAGCGTCAAAACGCCGTGATGGGGAATTGATTGACGAGAGGTGTTTGGCTCGAAGTTGTCATTGAAATGTAGGGCTCGTGTAAGGGCGTAAGGCAAGCAGGCACGTAGCCTGCTCACCTTGATAGGGGGACTAAAAATTTTTCAGGGGGCTAGAAGAGTTTTCGGTGACTTACAAGCAAGGTTGAAAAGTTTCTGGGGGGTCTAAAATTTCTCTGGCGGTGAGCATCCCCTGCCCTCTTTTGCTACAGGCTCGAAGGCAAGAGATACAGGGGATATACACCCACCAGAAATTTGTGAAGACAATAAAAAACAATTTGAACAGACTTTACAGTTAAACCTTTTGCAATCTTGAGGTTTAAAAATTTACTTTGACATGAGCTTATTCCCTTTCGAACTAAAATCCTGGCTACGCCACTGGCTCATATTCTGTTATTTTTGATATATTTTTAAGTCAACAAACATAATGTTGCTTGTTGTTGTAATATAGAAGAATAGCATCAATTTTCACAATTATAAATCTTCATTGGAAGCTTTCTCTCTGCTAAATATGAAATTTCCACACAAAAATACTACTCTGAACTTTGTCAGATTTTTTCGGCTCATATAAAGATCATGGGCGGAACGTTTTGCTGCGGATTGAAATCGAGTAAAATTAAATAATTTAGTCTAATTTTTACTGCTTTGGCTTCGGCTTAAGGTTTAAGCTTAGGAATATGTTTGTACTAACGTAACGGACCTTTTCTATACATTGGCCGATTTTTCTAAAACAAATGGTAGAGGTCCTGTAGCTGGACTCCCAAGTTTTACTTTCCTCGTTACATTTCAACAGGCACAGTAAACAAATTGCAATGAATTGTATACTTTCAAAGGCAGGTCTGGACGCCGCACATTATGTGCAAGTTATTGTTGCAATTGCATTTAACCTGTTTTGCGAAATCAAATTAACCCTTACCACGCATGTTATAACTAATATTGCAACTACTTTGCAAATCATCTATGCAAAGCGATACCCAATGCGCTACAATAATTATTACACGTATATATGTACGCAATACTAGACCACCAAAACACGTGAGAGCCTTCTCGGCCTTTACCGCCAAGACCTCATGCTATGGTCATTCTAAAATTATGGCCCATATTCTCAAATGTCTATAGTAACTATCGTCAATTATTAATAGGTTTTCAAAGTCACTAACTATTACAGTTGTTGGACTCAAATTTGGTACAGCAATACAGCAAATCATGCGAATTTTGAGCCTCAGCATTTTACTGGTTCGAAAGTTACAAGACCTATCACTAACTACTGATAGATGCTACACACATTTGAGGCTACACACATTTGAGAATATATGGGTCTATATCTCAGATGAAATTGAAAATTTTATGCCGGAAAGGATTTTTAATTATACGAAGAATGACTGCTTATAAAATTGAGTTTAAACTGTTTCATTATGACAATCGTAATAATCGCCGAAACGGTAACTCTTCTCCTGACAGCGTTAATTTTGCTTTTTCGAAAATCCTTTGCCGATGTTGTTTTGGCACCGAATGTGTGAACTCGAGTTGCTCCGAGTTGGGAGCGAATGCCGGTTCAACGTCAAACACTTGAGTCGCCGGCGTTTGCTCGATGTACGAACGCTGAGCGCATAAACCTAAAATTAATGGTTTTCAACCATTTATGGACCAAATGTGTTCCTTGAACTCGACTCAGTGGTCTAGACGTAGGCTAGGGTTATATTCATCCTTGGGTTTTAAATTGAAAATTCTAGATTTTGTGCGGGACATATTCCACGTTCTATTTTTTACACATATATATTACGGCCACTTACCCAATAAACAAGGATATGTCTCTCGTAGAGGTAATCGTAGAGTATTGACACCTTTCAATGCGTGCCCGTAATCTAAATACGTACCAGCAGTTCCAGATTTTAAATTTCCTCCCATATCAAATGGTACAACGCTCTGAAAAGTACAGTTTCAAAATTTCAAATTTTCAAAGGTTCGTAATAAATTTGACTCTTGTGTTATTCAGACATGCGTTAGACATTTTTTCTTGCGCTTATGCATAGAATTAGGCGTAAGCTGAATTATGATTATATCCTTTCGTTGAGGCTGTTATAAGGCTGTAAGCTTAGAAACATGCATATATATACTATTATTATATCAAACGAAACATTGGCATAAATTTTACCTAATACCTCTGACTTAAATGAAATCCCTCTATATATAAACCTACGGCTCCTTTCGATTACTTCCAGCAGAAGGTTGACCAAAAAGTTCTGATTTCATATTTTTTCGCACATACATTTTAGCTTCTCATGCCCTTCCCTGATCATTCCGCACGAATTTTCCGAGATTTGATTACCATTGAAACTGAAAAAAGTTTGTCAAAAGAAGTCCAACAGTTTGGGTGTAATTTTAGACGCAGATTAGACATGCTGGTTCGAATTGTGCTAAAAGTCTTGACATTGAATTTTGCTTCACAAGTTATGGTAAAATAGCTGATTTTGCACTTTTCCAACCCGTTTGCAGAGTGCCAAAACAGTTATTTAACCAACACTCGTAAACTAGTAGTCGAATACCGATAAATTAACTTTATGAGTCTCAACTCGACAAACTACGTTAAAAATTCGGTTTCAATGGAAAGCTTTAAGAAGGACATCAAAATTGAAATTTTTTAAAAATTCAAACTTGGGCGTGGAATGATTACGGAAGGTACTTAGTGAGAAGCTCAATATGCAAAATATTCAAAATCAGATGACTTTTGGGCAAACGACGACTATATATTTGCCAAAATAAATCACACAGTATTTTGTTTTCTCCAATTTCACAAGTGGATTTCATACCCTGAGCGCTTTTAAAACAATTGGAAATTTTAAATTTCCAATAAGGCCGTATCCGCCTTGATCACGGCGCAGTCCAATGTTAAATCCATGAGTATCTGGACTGGAAACGATGGCCGGGTTGTAGCCTGCAGGTAAGTTGAACGGCCGAAAATTATTCGCGAGCACAAACGGAGTAAAATAGCCTTCCGATGTTTGTTGACGTTTTACTCGCAACAGATGTGCTCCGGCGGCTTCTGAAAAACTTTCTGAGTAGTTTTTTTCCAAAGGAATTTCTTGCTGCTGTCAAAACAAAAGAATTAAGATTCTTAAAAACAAAATTTAAGGAGAATGAAAACTTAAAGATATACATGTTGTCGAGGTTCTTCCGGTCAGTGTAGACGGTTTTTGTGAAAACGTACGGTAGTTGGCTCTCGGTATACGTAAAATTGCCGTTAAAATCTGGGCCAATGTAAAACCACAGGGTCGTAAGAATAGTATATGCATATTACTAAGTCTAAGCCTAAGCTTACGCCAAAGCAAAAAATAGTCTAAAGCTTAAGCTTACTCTATTGCAGTCCCGCAGAAAACTCTTCCGCCACTGATCCTTGTACATGGGCCAAAACCATAAAATTATCACACTTGTGTGTTTAAGACTTCAATAAATTGGGATTTTAGTATTTGTAACAGTGTAAATACTTACCATTTAATAAACATGAAATACAGATTAAACAAATATTAATAATTGTTAGATATTGCATATTTGGTAACAAGTGATAAACCGAGCAAATATACCAAATTCAAACTGTAGAAATATATTCAAAGATTGTTCATGCAGAATTCTTTGAAAAGTTCAGGTGAATAGGTCACCGTTTCCCCTCAGCCACCCAATTTTGTATTGAATTACGAAAGTAAAAGACCCAGCAGAGGTGTATTTTTAAACACACCTCTCGTGGTAAACAGTACTCAGAACAGCACACTCAAAATAATATTTCTGATATTTAAGAAAAAATTTCTTACATTTGAGAAATATGATTAGCAAGGTGCACTTGAAAAGTATTTCTCTTATAACAGAAATGTTTTAAAAACGTTTTGAAATAAAGTCTGAAAATAAACGTTTTCCAGTTACTTTAAGAAAAATTGTCATAAATATCAGCAAAACTTTTCAGATTTGCCACAGAAAACACTTTTCTGAATAAATTCAGAAATACTTTTTTGTGTACACTTTTTGGCTTCCCCATGTTCGAAGTTTTGCTGAAAGTATAGAACCACGCCAGAAATTGAACCTCGGTCCTCTTTCACTCCGATCAATCATGCTACCACTACACCATGTGGTCAGTGCAACAACTTCTTATACCGGTATATGTACACATTAGCAATCTTTGTGTTTTACACAACTTACCATGTACATATACCGGCATACACATTCGATATGTTAAGGGAAAGTTTTCATTTGTGCTACAAATACAGTGTTC
Source organism: Enoplolaimus lenunculus (assembly GCA_030248215.1). Taxonomy (NCBI): domain Eukaryota; kingdom Metazoa; phylum Nematoda; class Enoplea; order Enoplida; family Thoracostomopsidae; genus Enoplolaimus; species Enoplolaimus lenunculus. The sequence goes on from JASANG010000617.1 coordinate 16,654, forward strand.
AATCGCAATCAAAGGGGTGGCTGCACATGCAATATAGTGCAGTGCATTGTATGTATGCTAGCCGGCAGCACACCGATTGACATTTAGTCGACGATAGCGGCAGTTGGATATGCGGGCAACGTGGCACATTGCTAGAGCGTTCGACTAAGAATCCTAAAATACTAGTTCAATCCACGCATTGTAGGTCCGACTTTCCAGCTGCGTAGTTAAAAGGTCTAAAGTTCAGGTTTTTTAACTAGGCTGACATGGGAGCAACGCCGTGCCGCAGTGGTAAATTTCCGCGCCACGAACACCGTATCCAGTCGAAAATAGGATGGACGGTCAAGGTACGACCTTGTTGAAAATTGAGGCCTGCAGCACGTGACACATGCTTGTTTGTTGTGCATATGCAATATAGTGCAGTGCATTGTATGTTTGCTAGCCGACATCACACGGTGGACATATATTCGACCATAGAAGCAGTTGGACAAGCGGGCTGCGTGGTTGCACCCGGATTGTATAGTATGTTTGCCGGAAGCATACGGTCGACATATACAGGTGACGAGTAGTAGTTGGAGCGGCGCCTGGCGCAATGGTAACAACCTTTGCCTGACACGCAGAGGGCCGCTCCCTGACAACCCAAAGAACAAATTTTGTATGTGGTGGTTGTTTTCTTTTGCGGATGAAGCCAAAAATGGGCTTATATCCCTTAAAAGTTTTACAAAATATCTAAATACAACAATTAAACGAGCAGAAGATAGTTCCACATAGTAGATTATAATGCCCGCAGTATATTTTGGTTGTACGTAACTAGCTGTGTATGAAAATCAACGAACGAGCGAACAACCGTTTGGTGTGAGCATGAACAACTGGTTTATGAAATATATACAGCTGAGACCAGGGCGGTCATTAAATATTCGTTTCCGCCGATGTACGTTTTACTGTAAAAATCAATGGTCATTTTCCGTTATAAAAATACCGGAAATTGCGTTATTTGTACTGCATAGTTGTACTTTTGCTAAACTTATGTTGAATGGAAGAATATTTCTATGTGCGTTTTGCTTGAATCTCGGTGGCAGAAAATTAATACGAAAATGTCCCAAATCGGTTGATTGGAAAGACACTTTTGTGAAAATTATGCAAGTCTGGAAACGTTGGCAAAAGTTTTATAAGTAAGTCAGACCAGGAGACAGACATTTGGTCCCAGTATGGTGCTAACCACAGCTTTGCAAGCGTGTGTAACTAAAAATTAAGTATTCCAAGTTAAAACGACATGAACGCATGACATTGAAAAACAACATCTACCGAATTTTAGGTGTATTTACTTTCATTGTCAAAATCTAAAATTTGTTGTTGAAATATTAACTTTCTCGCTAATGAGATAACTTAATTATGACGCAAGTTCAAACTCAGCAGTTCGTATAAAACCTTGCCTGAGCATCAAGTCTGTATTCGAGTTTTCGAAATCACTTCGTGAATTTTCCGGAAGAATTGTCAGAAATTTTACTATTAAATTGTAAAAATTCAGGACAAATTTTTGTATCTTGTAACGTAATTAGATTTGCACACCTCTTTAATAACCCCTTCTCACATTGATTTGCCTATATATCGCACCGTGTTTAACAATTGCAACATATATACATAGTACTAAATCACCACAAGACGTGAGAGCCCCCGCGGGCTCGAGCGTCAAGCTCCTATAGCTGAGTGGTGATGGTATACGCCTCCCACTCCAGTCACTGGAGTTCGAATCCTAGCATAAAAGTAGGTCTCAGTGGAAATAGAAAATATTCATGTGAGAAAGGGTTAAGCCAAAAATTTTCAGTTTACTATTTTTAAGCGAGAAAATTTGTTTCGCAATAAACAACTCTAAACGACGACTGCACTTTGTTTTACAATCAAGCTAATCATTAACATATAAACTGGACTAATTTTCCAGCACAAAGAAGCTTTTAGTGGAGGTCACAAAATTAGCCATAAAATATAATCGTAAAATGCTTTATCGAATTCTTAAAAACTATATTAAAGCCTTTAAGAATAGCAATGACTACATACTCTAGTGACCCGACCAAGAGGTTGAACTCATACTTATTTGTCGCCTACAGAGGGTACTTCCCCTGTTATTCAGTTATGGACAGTTATTTATTTTAACCCAGGCTCCGCCACACTTCGTTACTGATATATAACCGGTACTGCAACTATCCGTTGAATTAAACGTTTATTTGTCTTGTTTCAATAGCTTGAGCGATCATGCAAGGTTATATATACTTAGGAATGTACTTTCAAAATTTAAGTACTCTTTAAACTTTCCAACTCAAAATAATTGGTCGTAGAGTTATTTATGCGCTTATAGAGACGATATCTGTTTACGGACTCGTATTATAGGGATACGGACTGCTATTGCTTGGGACACAAAATGAGGACCCCCGTTATTACCCCACACTCTCTTATTCGGGTCACTACAGTACATATATCCACTATTGAAGTGGAAAATCACATGACACAAGTTGTATTATATCTTAAATTGAAATCTCACATTCTGTAACTTTAACCGAGTCATGTGTTCAGAAAACAAATTTCTGCTTGCCAGGCTTTGGAAACGCTCGATATTAAAACATTAGATTCTGCATATTAAAAAAATTGTCTATAAGAAGACATAGGATGACTACCGTAGTTACCCAAATAAGAGGGGGGACTGATGTTTATTTGCCCTCTCGAGAGGGTACCCCCTATTATTCGGTTACGGACTGTTATTTATTTTCAGCCCGCCCTGCGCCACCCTTCGGTACTGATATATATCAGGTGTTGCAACTATATCCGGTGAATAAAACGTTTTTTGCCTTGCATAAAAAGCTTGAGCGATAATGCAAGGTTGTACTTTGGAATGTTACTTTCAAAACTTAAGTACGCTTTATAGTTTCAACTCTACTTCATTTGGACCTGGAGTCAATTATGCGCTACAATTAGGGATAATTGACATTTATGAAATCTAATTTGGGTTTAGGTACTCTATCTGACCTTTCTATATATTTTCTGTGAAATTTTATTTAAAAATTTTCAGCTGTATTCGTATACTAACTATTTAATGGGTCATCCACGTTATATACTGTATATGCTTAAATAAAATTGTATCCGCAAGCTAGCCCTTAAGTTCCTTTTACTTGTTATCTGCAGGATGTCAGGACATTACGTAAGTACACTCGCACACATTTGAAACCGCACGCTTTGCACACAAACTCACACGCATCATTCAACGCAAAAATTGAGTCCCTTCCGAGTGTCTATGGACAATAACAGTTCCAGCTAATGATGTCAGGACAAGTAAATATTTTATGCCTAGAGCATATTCATCGTCTAAAGAATCAGACAATGACATATTGACATCTCAGACAGTGTATAAGGAGAGTGGGTAGGGACAACGCGAGCACGCTAAAGGGAGGGACATTTTTTTACAAATGTGCGTGCATTTTAACGTGGATGACGCATTTAGCGATTATACGTAGTCTGTTTGAAGAAACTCTTGCTGCCGGACACTGTGTCCAAACATTGTCCTCATTGCCCTACCCCCTATAAAAAAGACTACTTTCAAAACACACAAAGAATAACAGTGATAAAACTCATTATGTCAGATATTTAGAACATTGTGTTCACCCAGCGAACCAACAATTATTAGGCAAGAATTTAATGCGTTGGGACTGTAGTTCATCTGTGTCTGTTCCTTGGTCAGTATTCTCAAATGGGTGTAGCACCTATCATCAGTTGGCGATAGGTTTTGTAACTTTCGAATCCGTGAATGTTGACGCCCAAAATCAGCATATTTATCGCAGTTGATTTACTCTACTCCTGTAGACAATTTTAGTCACAGCAATAGTGAGCAAGTCTGATAACGTATTACTAACTGATTATAGATGCTACGCTCATTTGAGAACATTTGCATAGATTTCAGTTCAAATTTAGAATTAAACGTCGATATTATTTTACATAGCTAGCCACTATATTTCAGCTCTTACAGTTTCAAAATGGAATGTAAACTCTAATGCAAAACAACCGGACGGAACAATTGTTTACAAAATGTAAAACAAACAAATTTGCACATGTTCATTTCAGTCATGCTGTGTTTCTGTTTAGTAATATTGCTATCTTAACTGAGTTGCATTGCTGAGATTCATTATATAAATTTGTTACGCAAAATATATCTGCATTTGTAAAACAACATTTGTATGTCACTTAAAAGCAATAGTAAAGCGGATGGCGGAGGGATGGATGCAACACGGTTACATTTGCGATCAATGTATTTGAGCAGGGGCAAGTTAAAAGCATCCAGTCAAACGTCGGCACTGCTCGCTGGGTTCGCAATGGTAAGCAAGGCAATTATATCACTTACTCTGGAATCAAATAAGTTTTAAATCATTTTGTTTTGTAAGTGTGCATACGTATATTTCGGTTTTAATAAATAAATGTGTTCTTTCGATTCGGTTAAAATATGGGCAAATATATAAAGCTATTTAACTTGTATATTCAAATTTGAGTACATCGATATTACTTGCACTGACTTATCACTTTGTTTGCAGGTCGCTCTAGTCGAATTAGACCTCGATCATGCCACAGTGACAAAACTGTCTCCAGTTTGGCTCTATTCATACGCAATTGTCACTGTTTTATTGGTGTCTGTTCATTTATTAGCGTTGATGATGTCGACCTGCATTTTACCACATTTAGATGCTGTTGCCAATACGCAGTGCTTTGAACAGTCGCCACACGAACGGGTTAGGTAAGATCATAAAAAATTTTGTTGCGTTTGCCCTGGCTCCGTAATTTTGACAAATACATTTAAAAAAAGTTGAAGGATTTTCTAAGTATGTAGAATGCAAGATGTAAAAACTTACACTAAGTTTGAGCTTCAAACTACTCCCATTCTTTCAGGTGCTTTTGTAGCGGAGTGAATGCTAGCTCAGGACGTATTTTTTACGAAAATGTATTGATTCGAATTTTGGTTTGATTTAAAAGTGCCCTTAGATACGAGAAATGCCCTGGCCGGTATATTTATTGGTCGAAACTTGAAAGTTCGCATGGTTTGCAGGAAGTAATCCATGTATCGTTTATTTAGAACTAACAAAGTCTATAGTTACATACCTATTGTATGAATGCAGCTTATTATGAATTTTACCGCTGTTTATAGTATCCTATGACTTTAGCTACTTTTCGTTTTTGACTGTTGCTATTTTCAGATGGTACATCGAGCTTGCATGGTTCTTTTCCACAGTTCTTGGCCTTTTGTTATTTCTCGTCGAAATTGGGATTTTATTTTGGCTCAAGCTCAAACCATTGTCGGGCCCTGCTGGTTATATAACAGTTGCGATGCTCATTCCTGTCGGAATTATTTTCATTTTCTTTACGATTACATTCTATCGCATGTTAGCGTTGCATCGGTATGAAATTTCACGAACTGAGATTGATCGTATGTACTCACAGCTAGCACGACTTGAAACTGTATAGTGTAAGCTGCGGTATCGTCGAGCGGATTTTGATGTTTTTTCAACATGGTTGTGAAATGGAAGGCGTTGGTTCGAATCCGGTTGGAAGAATATTCTGATATAAGAATCGAATGTGATAAATAACTGTAAGCGAGAAATTGATTTGTACCACAGATTAACTATAAATCGCTTTAACAAAGTGGTTACAATCTTAAACGTACCATCAAACTTATCTACACTCTATATTATTGCTTAAATTGAAAACTGAATTTAGTTAAGTTTCTTGGAGTTCTTATACTTTTTGTGTTGGTAACTTTTGGTTATACAAAATTTGAAAAGCATTGATACCGGGTAATACCAAAAAATGACTAATCAGGATAATAAAAGGTTTTATAAGAGGTTATTGCACATTTGTTGGCGTGGTTTATGTAGCGTTATGTGGTTTTGCTAGCAAGGTGGCACCGAACCCGCGTTCCACGGATTTCGAACCTGAACACATTGCGATTTTGCACAATCAGATTTCGAATCCTTACTTGAACAAGTCTCCTAGTGTAGAGAAACATTAAATAAAATTAATTCATGCAGGCAATAGAAATTAGAAACATTTTGTGAGTTCTGAAAAATCGAACGAAACACAAATCTATTGAAATACGGATTGAATTCTTGAACCGCAAATCCTAGAGCTTCGCAAATGTTCAGTGTGTTCCAGCCCAATTTAAAAAATACAGATGCGTTTTCAAGTCTTGCTAGATTTGGTTTTCTCAAAATCGAATCTTATTCTGGACCTTGAAGTTTTGCCCAATCTGAAAAGACCGTTCAGACTTTTAATGCCACCCTGTTTGGTATAGCACCTTGCTAAGATTTGCAGCAGCATACGCCTTCATTCGTTAATGTTTTACCTTTTAATTATGGAGCTTATTTAGTTCTACTTATTTGTTATGCGTATACGGTTAGACCTATTTGTAACGTGGAGGATTGTACTATATAAAGATCGGAAATAGAATCGATATGTGTAAATCCATTCGTAGAACGATCATATACATTTTCAAAAACTATCTTTGCTACTAAACTGGAACGGTGCCAAGATACATATGTTTTGCGTTCCACTTTTAATAAAATAGATTTTCGTTATAATATTATAATTTGATTAAAATTTTGATTCAGCTATAGCTTTCCGTCGGGATGGAAATGCGTATAAATTGGTTTCCTAGCACAAGCTAACTGTTCCTTGATTATCGCTTTGGAATTATATTTCACTTAATTTATTGTATTGAAACAGTTTCTTTAAATAAATGCGAAAGATGTCCTAGATATTTCAGTGATAAGGATATGTCTTTACTTTAAAATATTCGATCCTTTGGCTCCGGCAGAAAATTGGGCTCCGGTACCGGCGGTAATTTCGGTAGTAAAATTTTGCATAATTTTGCAAAATTTATCTATTTAGCGCGTTTCGTTTTACTTTTGTCACAATTTTCAGGAAAGAATTTTCGAAATTTCGCAGAAAATTAGAAAACCAAACAACTTAACAACATATTGCAGATGCTGGCTAAAATTAACTAATTAACCGTCATTTTTACTACTTAATTTCACCTATGGCTCCTGTAAGTTTCGTTGACCTCCGGCTCCGGTATTTTTCATTTGCGGTTGCACCCTGCTATTCGATAAATGAATTGAATATGTCAATCCGTAGTCAGCAAAACAGATAGCCTTTGATTAACTAAAAGTAAGATTAATATACTTTCGGAAAATCGATAGAACTATATTCCTCTAGACCCAGTCTACTGTTGTTTTTTCAGGTAGATATCTTGTGTTTCAGATTTTGTAGATGCGCACGTTGGTGTCCAGCAGGGTGCAACCGGAGGTTAAAAATACCGGAGCCGGAGTCAACGAAAGTTGCCGGGGCCGGAGGTGAGGTGAACTTCGGTAGTAAAAATGATGGTTAATCTGTTAATTTTAGTCAATATCTGCAATATGTTGTTAAGTTGTTTGGTTTTACTCTAATTTTATGCAAAATTTCGGAAATTCTTTCCTGAAAATTGTGACAAAAGTAAAATGAAATGCGCTAAACAGATAAATTTTGCAAAATTGTGCTACCAAAATTGCCGCAACCTCCGGCAAAAATTCTATGGAGGCCGATTTTATACCGGAGCCAGAATCAGACTGGTAGTACTATGTCGTCTAGGTTACGGGTTTGAGTGCCCAAGAGTGGCAAATATATAAAGCGTCAAAAAATTTGGTTTTAGGTTCCTTAGGCTAAAATTGTAGTGCCGGACCTCCGGTGTTGCCCTATTATATATTGCAGAGTAGATAACACCATTCGGTAGGGTGCAACCGGATATCCGTTTCCGGGTAAAATGACTGGCCGTTTCCGTTACAGAAATACTCTAATTCCTACTTTATGCTCAAAATTGGTTACGCACCGCAGCCACTCCGGTGTGACGGCCAAATTTTCCGCTGTTTTGGTATAAAATTTTAAAAGCACAAGTGTTGCTACGAAAACTGGAAAATTCAAACGCCTAGATATACCCATGTTTGGAAGGAAAAGTTAGAGGTACAGGCGAGGTTCGGAACACTGGAAAAGTTAAACGTTCTGGTTGGGAAGGAACACTTTGGTTGGTTTGGCTGGAATATTGGGATGTGTGGTTCGGGTTGGAAAACGGAAAAAGTGGAAAATTCAAGCGTAGGGCATAGGTTTTGGTTGGAAAACGGGAAAAGAAAATTTTAATGCCTAGATTTTCCCTTGGTTGGTAGGGAAAATCTGAAGCGCCTAGGTTTTGGTTGGAAAACGGGAAAATTGAAAAATTAAGATACCTAGATTTTTCTTTGGTTGGTAAGGAATATCTAAAACCATGGTGCAACCGGAATTCCGGTTCCGGTAGGGAAATCCGGTATTTTTCACTATTCGGTTCCGGTATAAATCCGGTATTTTTTCACCGGTATTTTCGGCACTGAAAATTTTTCTCATTTGAAAATTTAAAAAATTGGCATCTTAAATTGTCTGGGCGTATATTGTTACGGCTGCGACCAACGGGTACATCTGCGGACGAATCCGAGTGGTATCCCTCACGGGTGTTCATGGCCGTGGGTCTGCCTAGTAAGCCAACGTGTCTAGCGGATGACGGTCCCCCAGGCGTGACGTCGGGTTTTGAGAGTCACAAAATTCCAACGTCGTCATACGCCTAAGCTCTCATGAACACTCGCGTGCGTGGCTGAGTCGCGCCCCCAACACATGGTTATAATTAGGAATGGCGTGGTTGCCGCTAATTTTCATGATTCGAACTAATGATTTCTGCGTCAAAATTCTGGTGAACGCTTGATCACCTAACAAGGTTCATTGATTTCACTGAAAGACCTATTGTAATTTTCATACAATTTGAATACTTAAGTTATTAGTCTATTGTAAAAGAGGGCGAGTCGACCCGCACCTCTGGGATTTAGTTCCGAGATGGATAGCCTGGTTCGCACCAGTGCTGTTTTTATCACTTGAAATTTCAGCCATGGCTCTAGGCCAGGAATTTTCCTGACTGCTCAGGGTTCATCAAGGAAATAACCTAAAGTTTTGGTTTATTGAATCCACACATTTCATTTCATGTATTTACCTCTAGGCAACGAAACTGGGACTAATCAGTTTCCTGCTTGACAGCCTATGGTTATTTTGTACGTAGCTCGAGTGTTACGATAAAATTAGCTGAAAGTTATTTGAAATTACCGACTGAAAGTGAATTTGCGATTAGATACCTTACGCTTCTTTAGATCCCTGTACGCTGGGATAATCTTACCATGACCTACGGTTGACTGGTTGTTATGGAATAGTTGCGTATTGTTCCCCCTGGGTATGCTCATGTCAATGATTTCCCTGTGTCAAGCGGCTTAGAGCATTATCTGTTAAAGCAGCAAAGGCAGGGCGATGCATAACTCGCGTGGCAGAGCTGCTGCGGGGAGGACACACTGTTGAATGAGCATACCCATGGTTTCTAAATACATATTCGAGAAGACACGCGTGCGTACCACATGAGTTGTAGGTGGTCAAGTGAGCTAAAGTATTCCGTTAGTCAGCCACAAGGTTGGAGGTGAATTCGCAAATAGGGGTGACAAACCGCGCCTGATTCTTACAACTATGTATCCTGTACACTCCTAAGCCTAGGTCTCTCACGGCTGCATGTTCAGCAGTTTGATAGTCAACGGCGGTGGTATGCCTTACAGCTGAGTTCCTAGGGCCTAACTAGAATCGTCTGAATTCACGGGGCATACGAAAGCTTTGTTCTTGACAGGCAGGGCCTTAGCTCTTTTGTGTGACAATTCCCTAATGCTTAGCATCGGGCTGACTTGGCCTCCCTGCTGCCGTTGACACTCAATACTCTGAGTGTTACTAAATAGATTTTTGTCTTGGCCAGTGACTATTCACTAAAATTCAGGCCTCAAATTTTTTATCCTGATCACACGCCTACTACGCTTCACATGATACGTATCCTTTCACGAGGTTGGCAGGAAAATTTGTACCTGCGTTGTCGCCAACGCCAGGCAAAGTTTAAGGTAAAATTCCAACTCACACCCCCTCTGTGATATCGAGAAAATCCTAGTGCGGCCCCCTCTTACGTACCTACTTACCCCCTGCGCGCAACGCGCAGCACCCCCCTGACTTAGTCAGCTCCCCGAGAATTTCGAGTGCACCGTGTCGCCATACAGTGCACCGAAAACTCGGTTTGCTGTGTCGCGGCACGCGCTTCGCGACTGAAAAACCGGAGAAAATCGAAACTGAAACTGAAATTTGCAGCCGTGCGCTGCGTTTATATACCTTTTTCTCTCAGCATTCAGCCAATGAAATCTTGAGCAAGGCAGACGCGGTTTGAGCTACGCGATTGGTTAAAATAGTAGGGCTGCGAACAGCCAATGAAATTTCACACAGGACAGACGCAGCGAAGCCACGTGATTGGCTGACAAAACTCAGGCTGCGTGAGCCAATGAAAAAACGTAAACAACTCGGTTAGGCGGCCTCTGATTGGCTATACGGGTTTACACACAATCTTAACACTCCTAACCGAGGGGTGGGTCGATAAGATTAGATTTAAGCGGTGTGGCCGAGGGGCAGGTAGCAACCTCTAACGTTGTGGGCCGGGCCGACTGGGTTGGACAACTCCCTCAGAGTACTGGTACGCGCGCGGGGTTTTTCACTTAGATTGTCCATTCCCGCGTACAGGGCCTATCTCACTGTCAATGGTTAAGGCACTAAGATGCAATACAGAACAGAGTATAAAAAATTAAGGGCACGACAAAAATAGAAAGCATAAAAACCAAACGAGATGTATCAGAATCTAGTAAAAACTAGAGAGCGAGATCTATGTCATAAGCGGCCAGGTTATTCAGTCAACTGAAATTCACCACTGCTACCCTAGCGGTTAGCGGGGGCCTACAGCCCTAGAATTTCTTTTACCAAACCAGCTAATGTACGTAGGCTATACCAAAGCGTCACAAGTTCAAAATTCACTAGGGTTTCCTACCCAACCTGGCCAACAAAACGATAATATAAACACAAAAGCACAAAAGATAAGGCAGACGGATACAAGGCGTACACATCACAAATCCGCACTCCCATAATTCCGGATAAAGTACCGAGACAGTCTCAAGGAAAATTTCTATGCCATTCCCGAAATGCTTACGCTATGACTTCAGCCTAATTCAAGGAACACACACTCAAGATACTCTTAGTCGACTCAGAGAGTCCGCCAAAATTACGGGCCTTGGGCTAGCCATAACTTTTCAAGTATCGGTTTCCGAACGGCGGTCAGGGTGGTTTTATTGCTCACTGCGATGCGTCGGACCCGATAGGACCAGTCCCAACCCTAGATTCCGGAAAACGTGATTTTGCATTTTTGGACCGGGGATCCGTAAAGTGTTACACGTAAAATTTCGAAAACTTCAAGTGCTAGTAACTTCTCAACGATTGGTCCCAGACCTTGAGTCAGGGTATTTTTCTTGTTCAGCGTGAAAAGCTGCGTCGATTGATACCAATCTCGATACGTAATTCCAAAATTTGCATTTTTGCATTTTTCGACCTCGGATCCGTAAATTTTTACACGCTAAATTTCGGAAACTTTGGATACCTCTAACTCTTGAACGAATAACTTCCGACCCCCAGTCAGGGTATTTTTCTTACTCAGCTCGGCGAGCTCTATCGATTGGTATGGGTTTCAACAGCAGATTCCGAAATTCATATTTTTGCATTTTTCACCCCTAGAATCCGTAACTGCACATGTAAAATGCTGAAAGTTTGAAAGCCCATAACTTTTGAACGGGAGGTAGGGGACCCCGAGTCAGGGTGGTTTTATTACTCAGCTCGATGAGCTGCGTCCAATGATATGGGTCTCGACCTCCGATTCCGAAATTCATGTTTTTGCGTTTTTCCACCCTAGGATCCGTAAAATTTACACGCACATTTCAAAGGTTCGGGGGGGGGGGGGGGCATAACTCCCGAAAGAATGATCACGGACCCAAGGTCAGGGTATTTTTATTGCTCAGCGCAGTGAGGTCTAACGATTGGCATAGGTTTCCCCAGCCTACCCGAAAATCCCTGTTTTGGCATTTTTACCTCCAGATCCGCACAATGCCGCACACAAAACCTCAAACTTAGGTTGGGCGTGATTTCTGAACTATCCGTCTCCGATCGAGTTATTACCCGTCCCGTCGGGTTGTTGGTGTTACACCTCGCGATGCAGGTCTTCACTACCTCTAGATACCCCGGAGCTGTAAAATCCGAACGCTAAGCGCAACCCCTCAACTGCAGATCCTAAATGTAACAAGCATAAGGGGGGTGCCAGCGATAAACCGTAGTATACTCTATGGGGAGTCTCTACGCGTAGTCACTCACTCTCAGAGTTTGGCACCTGGCACTCTCAAGTCCCGATTTGTTGTGATAACAAGCCAGAAAACAGTCGTGAATTTTGTCCCCTTAACTAACCCCTCCCTCTCTATAGCGCAAACATACAAAATTTCCTATACATATCCCCAATCTTTAACACACACTTACTAATCTAAATCTAACCTACATGATAACTTGCAAAATTGAAAACCGCTCGTCGAGTGTTTGCACAAGCAAAATAACGGATTTCTGCGGGCGGCGTGATTCAAATATATCTTACAGGCGGCAATTCGCCGAGTCACAGCGGGGAGTTTACACGGGCCAGCGAAGAGGGAAAGAAAAGGGTGAAAGGAGAGGTGCGGAATCAAACAATACGGAATGATTCACGAAACGGGGCACCCTTTTCTACCCACTCCATATTCAACGAAATAGGCTAAACACTCCCCCTCTCCGTTGTGTTTTCACTTCTCTGCTAAAAACATCTAATTTCGTTTTAACGTTAGAAGTTATCTAGGTCGACTAGCCTGCAATCTCCTAAAAGTACTATGCAGAGGAAAACTAAACAACAATTGTTCTATTAAACGACACTAAAAAAATATCTTCACCGCCGCAAACTTATTCTTAGACTTGTAAAACCGCGTCCTCAAAAAAAACATCGAGCTCGACTTTAATTAGAGCTGATAAAATTACGAGAGCGGCAGCAAAATAAAGAAAGTTGCTTGGATATTGTATGAGGGGAGTGAGGTCAGCCTACACCTCCTGAACCGGTTCAGGGTTGCCGATGGCCAACCCAAGCGATACGTTAGCCCAACCAACCGTTTATGAACAACTCTCCCCCTTCGCAATCTCTGAGCTCGGGGCGACCCCCCCCCCTTTCTTCAAAGTCAGTTCAGTTTAAAATGCTCCTCAAAACGTTAAATCTCGCACTGTCGGAGTCGTTAAATCTCGCGGACGCGCATAAACGATAATAAGACTAAGAGTATTGAAACAGAGACACAACTCGGGACAATCTAGACTCAAAAAGAAAGAAAGGGCGCACGAGAATAGGGTTCGCTTCGGGCTCCCGCTGTGAAGTCACAGTAACCGCGGCGTGTGGAGCCACCCTCATTGAACAGGCGTCGAACCGGGCCCAGAACCCAAACTATGCTCACCCTTCCCCGCTAGTTACGCTGCTCGACCCCATTTTTCAAGAATTTCCTTCAATAGCACGTAAAACTAGTAAGTGTGGTTAGACTACAGAACATTGGGGCGGCAGTCAGAACTAAGGGTGTTGGAATGTCCCTAGGTAGGCTCGACGAACTCCGCATAAGACAATCATGCGAAAAGAGCAATACCAAGATAATAATAGCGGCAGCAATGACAACATTGACATAGCATAATTCAGTAAGGCACCAACAATAATAATAATAATAGCAACAATAATACCAATGATGACAATAATAGTGACCATGGACAGAAGTTCATAGTAGTAACGCTCCTAGCACGCCAGGTCCCTCGAGTCAAGCTCCTTTAGTCATATGATCATTTCGGATCTCTAAGAATGTCACGACTATCGGGATGTGTCCCTGACACCTCTTGGAATTTTAATTTGGCTATTTTGTGCTATCCCTTATCTCTGGAAGGTTAGTAGCCCTCCAATCCTAGTTTCTTTCTAAGCAAGACTTGGCAGCACTTAAAAAGCATTTTCATTTATGGGAAACTCCCTATTTTATTTTTGAGCCGAGTTTCCACCCTACTAAGTAGCAATGCAGTCAACACCAAAACACCAACGACAGCGACATTGAGAAATACGTAAGTATATAAACTCCATGAGGTTACGCAAGCTTAAGGCACAGTATAATACATGCTTCATTATAGTCGCCAATGATCCGGCTAAGGCGGTTTGAAATTGTCTCCTTACGGCGTAAGCGGCAAGAAATGAAAGATTTAGCTCCGAGCAGCGCGTTTTAAGGTCATGTCAACTGTAATTCAGCGTTTTCCCATATATACACGAGGTAGCCATTAGAGATGTGGTGGCAGACGCAGGCTGCACCCAGCTGTTGTAGAATATATGTAAGTACACCAAAGTTTAAAGCTGGGTTACAGGAACGTGATCCGCTCAAGCTCAGGCTTTTGACACACCAAGATTCAATATCACCTAGACCAATTATATGCTAATACAGCATGCAGAATTGCAGCGTGTTTATCATGAATCCCTATGCGAGTTCCCTAAAAACCTTCTCCTTCTCTTAGAATTTTAATTTTGGCAGTTTGTGTCGACCCTTATCTCCTGAACGGTACGTCCCTGTGCCTGCGCTGCAACCGTTAAATCCATAGCACTGACACTGTTGCTAGGCTCGAGCCTAACTCTAAGGGAGGGAGCGCAGTATTATTTTATACCGCATAATGAGCGCAAAAATTCTTTAGGTATAGCCTAATTGTCTGGGGCCGGAAGTTTGAATGTGGGTAATCCTACAGTGTCAGTGCGTCCAATGAAAAAGGAGGTAATCCCAGGCCAGAGGTACCTCGGCCCATGGGTACCTCCAACTGCTATACAGCAGAGAGCGACTGAGCCTCCTGGGATTCCTCAGTGTTATTGTTTGCGCAGTGCCGCCACTATACCAACGTTGCCGCGAGCTCCATAATCCGCGCCCGGATGATAGGATTGTCCGGAACCTCGATTCCCATCTCCTCCAATACTGCCAAGGGGTTTCCAGAGTCCTCGCGATCACCCTCCCTCGGCGGTCCAGCCTCTTCCCTGCGTCGCCTTTGCAGTTCCTCCACCCGCTCGCTCTGTGTAAGCTGCATCGGGGCGAGTGGATGACCATCAGGCAAGGTCGGCGGATTAGTCGGAAGAGGGGCGGGAGTCAACTGGAGATGGCGGAGGTCCCGGCTGAATGGGGCGTCGAGCATCTTCCGCATTTTCTGGACCAGTGGTGGTAAAGGCAATGGTCCTCCGGTGAGCAGACAGCGCTCAGCGAGCTCATGTTCGGTGATGTTGTGGAAGTGGTGGGTCAGGTAGCGGTGATAAAGGTACGGGGCTTTAGTAGAATAAAACCCAATCATCGCTGTGTATCCCTCCACGACTACACGAGTGTTGTTGGAGAGCTCGCTGAGGGGCATCAGCGGGAGCAGGGTGACGCGCGGGTTAGATTGGCACTCCCTCGCAAGCTCAGAAACGTACGCGTGTACCATGCGCGCCACGGTGTCAGGATTCGAATAGTCGACCAAAAGTTCTTCGAAGGGTCGACCGCGGAGTGCTCTCACCTGCTCGTAGTAGTATCCACCATCGCTCCTCGGATCGGTGGTGCGCCTGGTCCATGGAAAAAGGGAATGGTAGCCGCCGCAGATCGTGATACGGACCACCAACGGCGTGGCTATCAACCGTGCGATTCGGCAGAGCATTGGAATGTCGGCACCCGGGAACGCGATGACAGCGACATCCGGGTGGCCGTAATATTCCGTCCATAAGGGAAAGGCCGATTCATCGCCAACGATGATGTGACGCCGGTAGTATTGGTGCCCGTGGTCGAAGTGCCGCGCAAGGTCCTCAATGGCGCGGCCGGCGAAGTTGGTGTAGGTCGTGATGAGCTCCAGGGTATTCTGGACCCCGTAGACGTCTTCGCCAATGCCGAGCGCAGGATCCCAGGGGTCACAATAAAGGACCTGGTGCCCTGGAATCCCACGAAGATGTTCCCGCATCCCCGGAGCAACAAACTTGTGGTATGTTAAGGCATACACAAGCGACTCTAACATCGTCTCGCGCCCAAAGCGATGAAACGTGTCACGGGGAGGCGGGATGCCAATACAAACGTATTGTCGGCATTCTGACGCCGTCGCCTTCATCCAGCTGGCGACAGCGCTGTCGTCGTGGCGTATGAAGTGCCACGCGGCGCCGAGTGCCTGGATCATGCACCAAGCCGCGCCCAGTGGGGTTTGGAAAGCCAACCCCACAAAGAGTAGGCTGAGGACCTGCGCGGTGCCAGGTATCGCTGCTATCCGTAAGGGGGTGTAGAGGGGAACATAGAGATAATCGTCCGCATCACGATCTGGGGCGGCTACCATTCCCTTTCTTCCGTGGACCAGGCGCACCACCTATCCGCGGAGCAATGGTGGAAATCTGCTACGAGCAGGTGGGACCACTTCGCGGTCGACCCTTCGAAGAACTTTTGGCCTGCCTATTCGATCCCGACACCGTGGCGCGCATGGTACATGCGTACGTCTCTGAGCTTGCGGTCAACCCGCGCGTCACCCTGCTCCCGCTGATACCCCTCAGCGAGCTCTCCAACAACGCTCGTGTAGTCGTGGAGGGTTACGCAGCGATGATCGGGTTTTACTCTACTAAAGCCCCGTACCTTTACCACCGCTACCTGACCCACCACTTCCACAACATCACCGAACATGAGCTCGCTGAGCGCTGTCTGCTCACCGGAGGACCATTGCCTTTCCCACCACTGGTCCAGAAAATGCGGAAGATGCTCGACGCCCCATTCAGCCGGGACCTCCGCCATCTCCAGTTGACTCCCGCCCCTCTTCCGGCTAACCCGCCGACCTTGCCTGACGGTCACCCACTTGCCCCGATGCAACTTACGCAGAGCGAGCGGGTGGAGGAACTGCAAAGGCGACGCAGGGAAGAGGCTGGACCGCCGAGGGAGGGTGATCGCGAGGACTCTGGAAACCCCTTGGCAGTATTGGAGGCAATGGGAATTGAGGTTCCGGACAATCCTATCATTCGGGCGCGGATTATGGAACTCGCGGCAGCGTTGGTATAGTGGCGGCACCGCCCAAACAATAACGCTGAGGAATCCCAGGAGGCTCAGTCGCTCTCTGCTGTATGGCAGCTGGAGGTACCTATGTGCCGAGGTACTTCTGGCCTGGGATTGCCTCCTTTTCATTGGTCGCACTGACACTGTAGGACTATCCACATTCAAACTTCCGGCCCCAGACAATTAGGCTATACCTAAAGAATTTTTGCGCTCATTATGCGGTATAAAATAATACTGCGCTCCCTCCCTTAGAGTTAGGCTCGAGCCTAGCAACAGTGTCAGTGCTATGGATTTAACGGCTGCAGCGCAGGCACAGGGACGTACCGTTCAGGAGATAAGGGTTGACACAAACTGCCAAAATTAAAATTCTAAGAGAAGGAGAAGGTTTTAGGGAACTCGCATACATGTGCGTTAGGAATTCAGGATAAACACGCTGTAATTCTGCAAGCTGTATTAGCATATAATTGGTCTAGGTAATATTGAATCTTGATATGTCAGAAGCCTGAGCCTGAGCGGATCACGTCCCTGTAACCCAGCTTTAAACTTTGGTGTACTTACGTATGCGCAATGCTGGCGCTCTACAACAGCTGGGTGCAGCCTGCGTCTGCCACCACATCTCTATTTGCTACCTCGCGTATATATGGGTAAACGCTGAATTACAGTTGACATGACCTTAAAACGCGCTGCTCGGAGTTAAATCATTCACTTCCTGGCGCTCACGCTGTAAGGGAACAATAGCCCACCGCCACAGCCGGATCATTGGCGACTGTAATGAAGCATGTTTTGTGTGTGTGCCTTAAGTTTGCGTAGCTTCACAGAGTTTACATACGTATGTACATATATATTTTTCAATGTCGCTGTTGTCCTGGTGTCGTCTATATTAAAGAGAAACTAGGATTGGAGGGCTACTAACCTTCCAGAGATAAGGGATAGCACAAAATAGCCAAATTAAAATTCCAAGAGGTGTCAGGGACACACTCTTTTAATAGCGACTTTCCTACCCGGTCATTGTGCTTCATGGATTAGGCTCCAGAGCCTAGTGTACTTAGTGTGTTGCTGCCGTGAATTTTCGTTTGAAATTTATACCGTTGTTGTCATTATTGATGTCACTGTTGCTTATGCGTGGTTCACGTTACCAATTGTGCGATTGGTACCTGTTTTGTCACTTACCCATAGCAGGAGGTAGAAACAACCTATATGAATAGGTTGTTAGCTAGCTACTACCCATATGGGTACCATACGTTTGTAGCTATGGGTAGCTAGTCTTCGGATTGTTACCCATATGGGTACCATGCGACTGTTTTAATAATATTTAAAGCTAGTGTCATTTTTACAGTTTTTCAGAAGATAAATAGTAAAAACAGACTAAACCGAACTTGTAAAATAAAATTCGCTGTATTGAAGCGTTTTAAAGGGCAAGCTTGAAGGTTTATTAAGTTGGCATCTATATGGGCTGCGAGCAGACATCTTGACTCTACCCATATGGGTAGGTCAATTTTTCGAAAACCTAGCTATGCATAACATTTTATTTTCTGTTGGTATTCATATGGGTAGCAAAACAATTAGTGTGTACCGCTATGGGCACAGTGACAAAACAGGTACGAAGCGCGCTATTGCTAACGTGAACCCCGCATTATGATACGTATCCCCTTTAAGTTGTGCTGCCACATTCGTATGATTATATTCGTTGGCTCAGCTGTTGGTTTTGGTATATTCCAATTGGGATCACTCGTTCCTGGATAAATAGGGTGGCAAATGCTCCACCGCTTTTTCCAACTTGTTGACTAGTCTCTGTCTAGAAGCCGCTTAGGAGTAGGTCACATGTCACCAGGGTGCTGGTTAGATAACGCACGGATATTGCCTAGGCACTCGAACCATTGCGCAATGAGACTCGACATACGAATGTAAATTTTCTTGAGGGGATTAAAAACTTTAAAGTATTGTGCATACTCTCGTTGCAATAATTCACACAGATAACAGGGTAATAACGCGAAATTGAGTGAACGCTCGAGAGCTCAAAAAAGGGAAGTCCGCCTTTCGATACAGAGCACTCATATCGGACTTAAGGCTTGTGTATACTTGATACGCCCTATGTCTTGTCTTTGGTATCCTTAATTACGCATTGTTGTATCTGTACCTTTAATTATGCATTGTTGTACCTTTGTTTGTTGTTTTACGTATAGGATCCGGCTAGGTGAACCCCGTTGACCGAACCTAGCTGTATAGCGTGGGCTTTCTTTCACCTGACCCGCCCCTTCAGACTCGGCTAGCGTCTGCCTACCTAGGACTCCCCTTGAAGCCTTGACTAGGTCTTTTGGTCTGGCCCGTAGAACTTATCATGAAACCCGCTAGAATCAGGATCTCCGCCGCCGCGGTTGAGGGGCATGAATTTTTGAAGCTTTCGGAACTGTGTAGGTCTCCGAATGAGAAAACGCAAAAGTAGTAATTTTTATATATGCCTACGGAACCTGCACTAACGGATAGAGCTCGTTGTACTGAACAAGGAAAATACCCTGACCGTGGGTCTGCGATCATCCTTTCGGGAGTTATGGCCCCTCGAACTTTTGAAAATGTGTGTGCAAATTTTACGGATTCTAGGGTGGAAAAATGCAAAAACATGAATTTCGGAATCGGAGGTCGAGACCCATATCATTCGACGCAGCTCATCGAGCTGAGTAATAAAACCACCCTGACTTGGGGTCCCCGACCTCCCGTTCAAAAGTTATGGGCTTTTGAACTTTCAGCATTTTACATGTGCAGTTACGGATCCTAGGGGTGAAAAATGCAAAAATACGATTTTCGGAATCTGCCGTTGAAACCCATATCAATCGATAGAGCTCGCCGAGCTGAGTAAGAAAAATACCCTGACTGGGGGTCGGAAGTCATTCGTTCAAGAGTTAGAGGTATCCAAAGTTTCCGAAATTTAGCGTGTAAAAATTTACGGATCCGAGGTCGAAAAATGCAAAAATGCAAATTTTGGAATTGAGTATCGAGATTGGTATCAATCGACGTAGCTTTTCACGCTGAACAAGAAAAATACCCTGACTCGGGGTTTGGGACGCATCGTTAAGAAGTTATTGGCACTTGAAGTTTTCGAAATTTTACGTGTAACACTTAACGGATCCCCGGTCCAAAAATGCAAAATCACGTTTTCCGGAATCTAGGGTTGGGACTGGTCCTATCGGGTCCGGCGCATTGCAACGAGCAATAAAACCACCCTGACCGCTGTTCGGAAACCGATACTTGAAAAGTTATGGCTAGCCCAAGGCCCGTAATCTTGGCGGACTCTCTCAGTCGATTAAGAGTGTCTAGAGTGTGTGTGTTCCTTGAGTTCGGCTGAAGTCATAGTGCAAGCATTTCGGGAATAGCACAGAAATTTTTCTTAGGATTGTCTCGACACTTTGCCAGGAATTATGAGTGTACGGATTTGTAACGTTTAAATGTGCACGCCTTGTACCCGTCTGCCTTATCTTTTGTGCTTTTGTGTTTATATTATCGTTTTGTTGGCCAGGTTGGGTAGGAAACCCTAGTGAATTTTGAACTTGTGACGCTTTAGTATAGCCTACGTACATTAGCTGGTTTGGCAAAAGAAATTCTAGGGCTGTAGGCCCACGCTAACCGCTAGGGTATCAGTGGTGAATTTCAGTTGACCGAACAACTTAGCCGCTTATGACATTGATTTTGCTCTCTATTTGTGTTTTCTATTTTTGTCGTGTACTGTAACTTGGTGCTCTAACCATTGACAGTGAGATAGGCCCTGTACGCGGGAATGGACAACCTAAGTGAAAAACCCCGCGCGCGTACCAGTACTCTGAGGGAGTTGTCCAATCCAGTCGGCCCGGCCCACAACGTTAGAGGTTGCTACCTGCTCCCCGGCCACACCGCTTAAATCTAATTTTATCGACCCACCCCTCGGTTAGGAGTGTTAAGATTGCGTGTAAACCCGTACAGCCAATCAGAGGCCGCCTAACAAAGTTGTTTATGTCCTCTCATTGGCTCCCGCAACCTGAGTTTTGTCAGCCAATCACGTGGCTTCGCTGCGTCTGCCCTGTGTGAAAATTCATTGGTTCCTTGCAGCCGTAGTATTTTCAGCCAATCGCATCGCTCGAACCGCGCCTGCCTCGCTTAGAATTTCATTGGCTGAGAGCTGAGAGAAAAAGGTATATAAACGCAGTGCACGGCTGCAAATTTCAGTTCAGTTTTGATTTTCTTCGGTTTTCAGTCGCGAAGCGCGAGCCGCGACACAGCAAACCGAGTTTTCGGTGCACTGTACGGCGACACGGTGCACTCGAAATTCTCGCGGAGCTGACTAAGTCAGGGGGTGCTGCGCGTTGCGCGCAGCGGGTAAGTAAGTATGTAGAGGGGGCCGCACTAGGATTTTCTCGGTATCACAAGGGGGGTGTGAGTTGAAATTTTACCTTAAACTTTGCCTGGCGTTGGCGACAACGCAGGTGCAAACTTTCCGGCCAATCTCTCTAAGGGGTACGTATCATGTGAGACGCATTAGGCGGGTGATCAGAGTAAAAATTTGAGGCCTGAATTTTAGTGAATAGTCACTGGCCAGGACAAAAATCTATTTAGTACTACTCAGAGTGTTGAGTGTCAACGGCAGCAGGGAGGCCAAGTCAGCCCGATGCTAAGCATTAGGGAATTGTCAAACAAAAGAGCTAAGGCCCTGCCTGTCGAGTACAAAACTTTCGTATGCCCCGTGAATTCAGACGATTCTAGTCAGGCCCTAGAAACTCAGCTGTAAGGCATACCACCGTCGTTGACTATCAAACTGCTGCGCGAGTGTTCATGAGAGCTTAGGCGTACGACGACGTTGGAATTTTGTGACTCTCAAAACCCGACGTCACGCCTGGGGGACCATCATCCGCTGGACACGTTGGCTTACTAGGCAGACCCACGGCCATGAACACCCGTGAGGGATACCACTCGGATTCGTCCGCAGAGGTACCCGTTGGTCGTAGCTGTAACATAATCACCCTCCGGCATACATTCACGATTAATCTTGGCCAGCTAGAGAAGTTGCAGGTCAGCATTAAGCGATATGAGCAATTGAGCGTTCTTTAAAAGTCTCGGCTGCATACCAGTCGTAATAGAACTACATGTACTGAGCGAAGTCCATATATTTTTAATAAGTCTAGTTAAACATTCCAATCTTAAAAGCACAAACGAGAAGTTTGACCACGTTACCTTTCCAATTAAACTTATATGCAACTTAGTTATTGGCTAACTATTTATTGATCAAGTTTACAGGGTTATAATCTTATGTATTCAGATTTCTCGCACAGTCCTAATTCACGCTTAACTAATGTTAATGCAAATTAGCTATTACCTATTCAATAATCGGTTTTAGAGGAATATAAACAATTTAATCAAATTGCTCGCACCCAGAAACCCTTCAGTAACACTAGTAACCAATGTAATAATCAGGGTGTAACCGAACGCCCGTTTCTGGAACAAATCGGTTTCAGTTACGTCACACACATAACGGAATTTCTGATATTTGTTCACAGAAAATTCGTCATTAGCTATTAGCTAACTATGCAATTATCGGTTTTGGATGCATCCGAAAAGTATTTAATACTAGATTTGATTGCCTGTAACTATTAATAAGTGAAATTATTTAAAAAGTCCTAATTTAAGCTTAACTAATAAGCTAAATACACAACTTTGTAACACTACATGGTCAACGCTTAGGAGCGCTTTCCAAATATTTTCAGAATATAGTCAGAAAATACCCCTAAAAGGGTTCCGTGTTGCTACTTTCTAAACCTTGAATATGTAGTCATACACCCTAACACGGTAGATAAAAATAATACTTGATACACCTGTACGACAAAGAAGTAATATAAAACAAAGAAAGTTTCAGGCCACCATTTCGGCGTTTGTATCGCAATATCCGGTACTTACTTCTATCACAGCGAGGTAACAGACGTTTTCTAATATAAGCCGCTCACTATTCAAATAGTCAAACTCCTATTAAAAGAACACACTGAGCCACAAAATGTTTCCACATTAATACAGAATTTAAAATAAACACGATGCGCAGCATCGTAATTTCACAAAATTCTGACCCGCTTTTAAATTTTATACTACTTTTATAGGTGAGT
>JASANG010000930.1:0-39821 GCA_030248215.1 Enoplolaimus lenunculus
GACGACGGCCTTTTCCTAAGCCTAATCCGACGCATGTGTGGCGTAAAGCGTACAACAACCGAACGGCGTTATCCTTAGCTGTCCCGGCGAATGTAAAGAACAGGGACGGACCAGTATTATAAGCTTATTCCTAAGCCTAAGCCTAAGCGTAAAACTAAATATATTTTTAAGCCTAAGCATAACAATGAATATATTCCTAAGCCTAAGCCTAAGCCTCAGCCAAGCAAAAAAATTACTCTAAAGCTTAAACATACTCAATTGCAGTCCCACACAAAAACGTTGCGCTCCTGATCTTTACATGGGCTGCTGCTGTCCCGAAATTTCCTCTACATACATATAGAATTGCCGGTTTTATTTATCCTTACAGAGAGATCGAGAAAAAAAAGTCAAAAAATTACCGTTGTAGAATCTATAAAATACAAAACGAACAACAACAACAACAACAACAACAACAACAACAACAACAACAACAACAACAACAACAACAACAACAACAACACTGCTCGAATCGATCACCGCCTTGTCGTGGGTCGAGCGGCTCCTGCCTCGCAGGTCCAAATGGTGGTCTACTTCCCCGATGCAACGAGACAATCACCGTCTCCGCGCATGTGACAGGATCGCTCCTGTCAACGATCAGCCTTGATCGCGGGGCCAAACAACAACAATAACAACAACAACAACAACAACGACAACAACAACGACAACAACAACGACAACAACAACGACAACAACAACGACAACAACAACGACAACAACAACGACAACAACAACGACAACAACAACGACAACAACAACGACAACAACAACGACAACAACAACGACAACAACAACAACTGCAACAACAACAACAACAACAACAACAACAACAACAACAACAACAACAACAACAGTTTTCGAAACTTTTCAAATTTCATAAGCAAACCAGGACATCGTCAATTTTTACATCAGGTGTTACAACTCACAACAGCCAAACCGAACCAAACGAAGTCAACAGCAGCATTCAAACCGGCACACGGATTCACTCTGAAACAAAACAAAACAAAACGCACTTGAGGGTTCTGCTCAGAACGAAATTAATTCGATTCTTCATCGGCCGATGAGCGTCTGGGATCGAGTCCCAGTTGCGTCGGCCCATAATCACTGCATTGATTTTGTCTAAAACAAAATAATACTCAAAAGTCAAAAAATAAGTATAATTTTAGAAAATTTCAAAAAATTTCCAAAAAGAAAAATAAGTTAAATTTCATAAAAAAATCTAAAAGAAAACTTTCACTAAAACCAAAATAGAAGGTAAGGAATAAAAGCACCACGCGTACGGGCACTGAATATGCGAATATGAAAAATATCCGGATGTGTATCCGTAAAACGTGTATCCGGATATCCGAAATGTTTTTGTGTAAATAATTTTTTTGAAATAATTTGCAATTATTTCACCATTAAAGTAGCTGGAGACAGTATCGGAGCATGCTGGGGTGGGGCTTTCGCCAAATTCCAGGGTGTGGGCCCCAAAACTCGCGAGCGAAGCGAGCGAGAAGCCAGATGCATTTTAAAACTTAAGCGGCTTTTGTTTCAACCGGTTAGGGAGGACGCCCCTTTAGGAGTAAGCCCCCAAACGGGGGCATGGGGGTGGCTGCTCCGGCCCTGACTGGAGCTGATAAAATGAAATTCTGTATTCAAAGCTGAGTTAAAATATTGAACCGCATTCCGGCATAATTTCATAATGATTTAAAGTTTCATTTCTTAAAACATGCCAAAATTAAAAAACTTCAGTTTAGCTTGATATTTCTCGGAATAATGACTTCGTATTTATAGATTATCTCAAATTTACCCCGTGAAAATTTGTATCGAATACGCACCACCAAATACTAAATTTATTACCGTTGCAAGAAACAAAATCTACTTATATACATATGTCGCCACTCGACTTGGCATATGACATATGCCAAGTCGAGTGGCGAGATTACATACCGGGAGTTTTTTGAATTCTGACCGCTCTTGATTTAATAAAACGCCAAGTCTAACTGAGTATGATGCTAACTACTGAAAGTCTAGCTTGCAAATTTGGCAGTCTGTAAAAGGGCACATTTGAATTTCCCATGACAAAGAATTCATGTGCTTATAACTTTTGAATTCAAACCCCCCGCTAAGCGATTTCTTATCATACACCAAAACAGTCCAAAAGTACTTCATCAGCGATTCTAGCTGTCTGAATAATGAACAGCTTAGTGTGTGGTTAGAGGTCGACAACCCCATCCTGCTTAGTGTTCATTTAAAATAATGTTGAAAATAGGTACATTTTCGGTTCCGCAATAGTCCATAAGATTACAAAAAGTGAAAGTATATATTCAAGTCTTAAAAATTGAAATTGAATTGAAATTATCAGGGGATGTTAGGAGGAGTCAAATCGGCATTATGTTCCGACATATAAAGACTAGAGAAAAATGACTAGGTCCCTGCCTTACAATTTTACCCCCTCTGAAAAATTTTTGGTGAAAAATTGGTTTCAAAACATTTACGAGCCTACCCCTCCGCAGAAGTTTCTGGATCCGCCGATAAAAGCAGGGCACCACTAAAAGTAACATGGACTGATGTTTGTACGATTTAGCGTAAATATATTTTAATATGGTTTCTTCTTACAACGTAAAATGAGTAATGTATGTGTATAGTTCGATGGAGGGGTGACATTCGATAGAATCTCTGTTTCAGTGGTTTAAATTAGATGGAGACAAACCAAATATACTCAATCTCAGATGGCCAACGCAATTATTTATTAGTCAGTAGCAATCTTCAAACCGAATACCCAGCACTGTTGAAGCAGCTACATTATAAATAACAATTTATTGAGCGAAGCTGGGAGGTTCGCGAAGCGTTTTATGTTTTGTACTTGGGGGTCGAAAGGTGGATGTCCGTCCGTCCGTCTGTCCGTCCGAAAAGAATCTCAGGAACCGCTGAACCGATTTTGATAAACTTTTGTTTGAAAGCCAATTATCCTGGGTGTGTTAACCTCGCATTGGGGTTTTGAAATTGCAAGCCGTTTAGTAGCTACAGGCTAGTTTGCATAATTAATTAAGCCTAAATTAGGACTTTCCATAATATTTCACTAATTATTACAGTTAGAAGCAATCTAATTTTAGCATTAAAGGGTTTTTGGGCGCGAGAAATCTGCGTAGACTGTTTACAAACCTCCAAAACTGATACTTGAGCAGCTAGCTAATAGATAATTTGCATATATATTAGCGTAGTTTATAAGCCTAAATTAGGACTTTTTACAATATTTCACTAAATATTATGGTTAAAAGCAATATAATTTCAGCAGCAAAGGGTTTTTAGGTGCGAGAAATTTGAATAAATTGTTCACAAACATCCAAAACCGATAATTGAATAGTTAGCTAATATCTAATTTGAATATTAGCTTAATTGACAAGACAAAATTAGGACTTTTTAAATTATTTCAATAATCCTTAGGGTTTACTCAAGGTTATTTGATGCGAGGAATCTGAATAAATTGTTTACAAACCTCCAAAACCAATAATTGAGCAGTTAGCTAATAGTTAATTTGCATATAAGCATAATTGATAAGCCTAAATTTGGCGTTTTTACAATGTTTCACTAATTATTAGGGTTACAAGCAATCTATTTTCAGCAATAATGGGTTTTCGGGTGCGAGGAACCTGAATAAATCGCCTACAAACCTTTACAAGCGATTATCGAATAGTTAGCTAATGGCTAATTTGCATATTTGCTTAATTGACGAGACAAAATTAGGACTTTTTAAATTATTCCAATAATTATTAGGGTGGCTGAAGGGTTTTTGGGTGCAAGGAATCTGAGGAAATTGCTTAAAAACCTCCAAAACCGATAAATGAATAGTTAGCTAATAACTAATTTGCATATTACCTTAATTGCTTACATGTGTTCGAGCTTCGCTCAATAAATGTAGTCCCACTACGACTGGTAGAACTGTGTGTTTTACGCTCACAGCAATCATCTTGTTGGACAGGGTACTTCCCTTTCTTTAGAGCAAGAAGTTAAAACAAGTGCTTAATAAACGAAAATGGAGGTTTGGAAACCCAAAAATAAATGGAGTTTCGGATATCCGCAATAGAAAGTCTAATTTCGGATATCCGAAATAGAAAGTATAATTTCGGATATCCGGATATCCTGATATATCCGGATAAATATCCGGCTAGAATTGCGGATATCCGGTATGAAATGATATCCGATGCCCATCACTAACGCGTACGCAACTTTTAGTGTTTTTGTTTATACTTGGTTCAAGAAATTACTCAATTTTACAATCTCTTAACAAAACTCGAACTGAACTCCGATATAAACTCTTGACCGATGCTCTGGTCACTTACTGGCATTCGTTGTTTGTTTTGTCTTTCTCAAAAAATACTTCAACTCGTTTCTGAAAAACAATCAAAACAAAGTACTCAAAGAGACACAGTACTTAGTATCATACCGCTGGTAGTACTGTTGTCGTGTTTACATCATTCCAACCCCGTGAGTTGATAGAACACAGCGGTCACAATGGCCGAAACTTATGGTCAAAAAGTCACTTAAGACAAACACGATTAAAAATACTTGATACGTAAATATTCAGAATAAAAGGATAAAGTATTACATTCCAGGTATAAAATCTACAAAACAAATCCAGGGATGTACCGATGTATTGGCATCGGCAACAATCGGCACTTAGTAGTGTAAAAAGGCAAGTTTTCATCTCTGTTGGGATCTAGGTCTTTGTGGGTTCTCTTAGATCCTTTAGTAGTGCAACCGGACTTCCGATTCCGATTAGAAGTTCGATTCAAAATGAGTTCTTATTCCGATTATGCAATTAAGCGGAGTCCGAATTTTGAAATGTTTATTTTTATCCTACTTGTTTCATCTGTTGTATAAAAATTCTGTATCATTTATCAATTCAATTGTTTTCGATGATTAACTTGTCAATAGTGTTTGTACTTTAGTTTTACAGAACCAGAAGTCATCACCAATTTGTTCATGCGACGTTTTTGAAAATTGTTGCCAGCTAACAGACATTTTAAATCAATATTATTTTGGAAATACAAATTATCTATAATCACAAAATTTCTAGTTCCGATTCCGATTACGATTCCGATATAAATTTGGTGTTCCAATTCCGATTCCGCAATGCCAACGCAAAAGTAAAACCATTTCCCTGAATGAGAATTAGCTGATCCGCTGTGTAATTTAAAGTGAAACGCGGTAAAAATTAAAAACTACGTGCTAGGTATTATCTTATTACGTATTTTTGCAGCATTCTAAAAGCCGTACACGTCTGGTAAATTCGCCACACACAGAAAACACCCGTTGATGTGGAAGATGATAGACATCGTCAGTTACCAGGCGGGATGCCAGATCCCTTCGCGGTCGTCTGTTTGCGTTATGCTCACACACGGGTCCGCCATGGGTTATTTCGCTTGTTGGCCAAACCACTGGCATTTTACAGCCTACCCTGCCGTGTTGTGTCAGGGGCAATACGTTCAATCCACCTAACCCACGGTAAAGGTGCTCGATGTAAGTGGCACCCAAACAAGCAGCTACGTGTTTAGCTTTGTAAGAACTCAATTACGTAAAATACAGTGTATAGCTTAGGCGTTAGCTTCTCAATATAGTATGTATGTATACACAGAGTTATTGAGTGCGTACAAACTTTATAATATTAAACAATTCCACAAAAAGCGGTATATGAGCCGATTTTTGCTAAAAAAGCTGTATATGACCAGTTTTTTGCTAAGCTTAAAACAAAAAAATCAACTTAGTTAAATATTAAAAGAACAATAATTGCTATATACTTGCAAGTTTCGGCCAGTTAGAACTTAATGCACCTTGCGGTTTTTAAATAAAAAAATTGTGGTTTCAACGAAATGATCAGATAAAACTTTACGTTAGGTTGATCAAAATTATTTACCATTTACTTGTTTAAAAACCGAATTGCGAAAAATACAATACTAAACCTCAGCCTTGTAATGCATGACTTTAGAGAAGGTATAATCAAAACGCAAAAGAATTTGGCAACTAGCGTATCTAGATTTCAAACTCAGTACATGTTAGTATCAGCTTATAAAACTGAGAAATCATTCGAAGTCTTAAATTTTGGTTCATGTTACTTTAAGCTGCATTTCCTTTTTTTACGCCACTATTTTACATTATCTTTTGCGCTGTCATTATGGTCCAACTGAAAACCCATTGATAATATGTACAAATTTTTAAAATAAAAGCGTGGCTCGCCCATTATGTTTAAATGCAAGCGGACTTGCTTCAGCAGTAGCTGATAAAAAGAAACCAACCGTGTAGTCAAACGCAAGCAAAACAAAAAACTTAAAAAGGGTAAGAAAACTATTAATAAACATATAAAATGTCGCAAAAGGCGTGTTGCTTGGAAAAGCTGAATTGGGGCTTGCAGAAGTACCCAGTTTGATATTTAATGCCATCGACACAGTTGATTAAAGTTGCACGTGAAACAACTTTGCTAAGTATGAATACAGATGACATTTTTATATTTATTATTAGCGAAAGTCCTTTTGATTTAATTAATTTACCACCAATGTATGTTTAATTGAACGCTGTTGGTACTAATATTGATGGTAATTTATGATTTGCGCCTTGCAATATGTTTGGTTATACTCTGTTTTCATCGGTTGAAATGAAAATTAATGGGGAATCAATAAGTTTTAATCAAAAGCATTACCCGTGCACGGTGTATGCGTTGCATATGCTGTTCATGAATTCAGCCTCAACATTATGTTCCACACATAGACATTTTTAGACACGTCAACAAGAAATTGCATTGAAAACTAACAGTAGTTACCCGACAGTTGCCGCTAGGCGTCGTACGTCAAAAAATATTATTAACCAAAGGATACGCGGTGGCTTGCGAAGCCGGTTAATATTTAACCAGTCAAAAAATATACAGCCACAAAAACAAATCCACAAACATACGGCAAAGACCACGGTATACGATTGTCTTTTCCAATTCCGTTGTTGTTGCATACAGCAACAATAAGATTCATCTTAATTCCGTTCGATCCTACGCCCATATTCGCCACCAAGCCAAACACAACCAAGATTATATTAAATGATTTTCGCCGAGTCTGAAAACGACGTTACTGTTGTTGGTATCGCATAAAAACTAATCGGTTATATCCATTTCGAATAAAGGATCATTTTAGCATAAGGGCCTACCTACGTACCACGGGGGGCACAGCTGAATTTTTAGTTGACAAAATTGTGGCACACACTGTGCACTGTAGTGACCCGTATAAGAGGGGGTAATAAGAGGAAGGGTGACTCCCAATCAATAGGAGTCAGTATCCGTAATAAGAGCCCGTAAGCGGATAGTGTCCCTAAACCCTAATTAGAGACCATAAACTTCCACAATAACATTGCAATACCGGATATATAGCAGTAACGAAGGATGGCGCGTTGAAAAAATATCAATTCGTAACCGAATAACAGGGGGTACCCTCTGGACAGGCCAAATAAATATCAGTCCCCCGGGTGGAAAGCGGAACTGGATTATACCGGAATCGGAACAGCAATTTATA
The DNA here is from genome assembly GCA_030248215.1 of Enoplolaimus lenunculus. Taxonomy (NCBI): domain Eukaryota; kingdom Metazoa; phylum Nematoda; class Enoplea; order Enoplida; family Thoracostomopsidae; genus Enoplolaimus; species Enoplolaimus lenunculus. Next base: position 7,572 of record JASANG010000930.1, read on the forward strand.
CCGGAATCGGAAGTACAAAATTTGTGATTATACGGATAATTTTTTCGTATTAACAAGTGTAATATTGATCTAGGGTGACTGTTGTCTGGTAACAATTCTCAAAAACGTCGCATGAACAAATTGGCAATTATTTTTTGGTTCTGTATATAAAGCTAAACTACAATCAATTATTGATAAGTTACTTATCGAAAACAATTTAATGGATAAATGATGCAGAATTTTTTCCAACATAACACAGCAAGTAGGCCTAAAATTAAAATGTGGAAATTCCGATTCCGATCGATTGTGCAATCGGAATCGGAACTGGTTTTGAATCAGAATTCTAACTAGAATCGGAATTCAGATTGCACCCTGCCCCATTTTATTCGGGTTACTACAGTATGGTCCATCCTTCCAGAAAAATCCAGGGATCGCCAACAATGCCCACTAAGTCCACCATCTACAAGTCCGCAATCGCCCAATTGGTAGGCCGCTATAGTTCATATGGAATCGAATAATCATCAACATGCTAAGTTTATAATAGGCTCACCAATTCATTTCTATCACGATGACAATTTTAGTCGAGCCTGTTTGCGTTTAGGCCTTAACAGGGTGTAAACGGATAGTGAAAATACACGGAAACGAATACTGAAGTATAAAAGTTTCAAAGATGTTTAGTTTTTCTGCCAGCACAACAGTTGTGCAAATATTCACCGGGCTTTCTAAAATTTTGAACATAAAATAGCGGATGCACCGAAATTTGTAAAGCTTAAGCTTTAGACGAATTTTTTGCTTGGCTTAGGCTTAGGAATAAACTCATTCTTACGCTTAGGCTTAGGAATGTGCTTACAATACTGCTCCGCCCGTGTTCTTTACATTGGCCCAAACTTTGAAGGCAAGTGTCATATGTCTAATGTCAATGTAAAAAACAAGGGCGGAACAGTATTTTATTTCTAAGCGTAAGTCTAAGCGCAAGAATGTGCATATTCCTAAGCCTAAAGCCAAGCAAAAAATTAGTCTAAAGCTTAAGCCTACGCTTCTTTATTCCCACAGAAAAACGTTCCTCCCCTGATCTTTATATGGGCCCAAACTTTAAGTGTCAGATGTCTGAATAATAGCATCTAATTGTTTACCCGGCTACAAACTTGTGGTGATTAAATTCGAAAAAATCTGTAAACAGATATTAATAACAAGTTAAGTTCATAACTAACATGCTATACACCACTGGAAATGTTGCATAAAACAAAGTTAAAAATACATAATATAAAATATAATATATATATAGCAATCAGGGTGCAACCGGAGGTGAAAAATACCGGAGCCGGAGCTCAACTAAACTTGCCGGAGCCGGAGGTGAGGCGAAATTAAGTAGTAAAAATGATAGTTAGTTAATTTTAGCCAATATGTGCAAAATGTTGTTAAGTTGTTTGGTTTCACGCTGATTTTCTGCCAAGTTTCGGCAATTCTTTCATGAAAATTGTGACAAAAGTCAATCGAAACGCGCTAAACAGATAAATTTAAAAAATTATGCAAAATTTTACTACCGAAATTGCCGGAACCGTTGGCAGAAAATTAGCATGAAACCAAACAACTTAACAGCATTTTGCAGATATTGGCTAAAATAAACCATCATTTTTACTACTTAATTTCGCCTCACCTCCGGCTCCGGCAAGTTTCGTTGAGCTCCGGCTCCGGTTGCATCCTGCTGGAAACCCTTTAAAGTAACATGGGCCATGATTACAGTAAGACCAATCGGCAAGGACGCCACGTATACCGATGAAAGATGTATGAGAAAATCTAGAAATCAGCCCTGTAGCACTATATATACTAAAAGCAGGGTGCAACCGGAGGTGAAAAATACCGGAGCCGGAGGTCAACGAAACTTGCCGGAGCCAAAATTAAGTAGTACAAATGAAGGTATTAGTTAATTTTAGTCAATATCTGCATTCGGTAATTCTTTCACGAAAATTGTGACAAAAGTCAATCGAAACGCGCTAAACAGATAATTTAGGAAAATTACGCAAAAGTTTACTAATGAAATTGCCGGAACCCCGGCAAAAATTCTACCGGAGCCGGATTTTCTGCCGGATCCAGACCTCCGGTTGTACCCTGCTAAAAAGCGTTGTTTACCCCTTCAAAAAACAAGTTTATTCCGCTGCTTTTTTCGGTACGCAACTCAGGTATAAAGGATAGCGACAAAAACATATAACGGGCACGAGTTATCAGGTACTATTGGAAGTTTAGAGATAAAAACAACTCAGAATCTGTACGTTGTCAAAAAGATGTAACGCAAAAATACGCAACGAAACTTTATTTAATAAAAATAAATACTTCGTCTCATTAACAATACAACGCCGAAGGTTTTGTCTTCATTTCAATTTTACATTCTAACATAATCAGAACATTACATATTAGTTAGTTTAAGTCCGAAGCGCTCGTTTGCCGAACACCCCGGGTTTTATTAAAAGGATAAACCACATTTACATCAACGAAAGCAATTATATAAACCAAAGAAGGCAACAACATATTATCATAACATAACAAAGGTCCTTGAAAATTACCGATTATTCTACTCTGCTTGCAAGGATATTATTCAGAGCAAATATGTTAAAAAGCACACAAGAAATCTAGTTTCAAAACAAACTACAAATCAGGTACGCTGAGAAAAAGACATTCGAAAACCCAGCATGCTATCATTCTGTCGGGTTATTGTTCCAAAAACCTTAAAAAAACATTCTTCTTTTAGATACAGCTTAAGTTTGCACAAATTTCTATAAACATTTTCCTGAAAAACATCAACAACACAGACATTTTCATTATTAAACTCGAGTTTACATCGAGCACTCCATATTGCCAATTGTGCATGTTGGACGATGAAATTAAAAGCTATTCTCTTTAATGGGTCGTGAATATTTCGTCCCAAAATTAAATCCGAAATCGTTATTTCATTTACTCCAGCTACCTGTTGCAAAACGGGAGTAATGAAAAAACTAATTTCTTGCGCCCGCAAACAATAAATAAACACATGAACATTATCCTCCCGCACTTCAATTCCATCCAAATAACAAAACGAACATATATTTGCCCCATCTGTAAAATGACTAGTGCGGTGATTAGTATACAATGACTTGTGTCTTAACCTAAAATGGACGTCTCGCGCAGAGCCGTCAACATATTTCGCTTTTGCCCATATCCATGATCGCTCGACAAAAATAGGTTCAACTCCTAGCTCGTCTCGCCAAAAAACATGTTTAGGATGCATGAGTCCCTTATACACAGCGTGTATCCACATTTTATACAATTTATTTGCCGACACTGTTTTTAAGGATAACTTTTCGCCAAAAAACCAACAAAAATTTCCATCCATTTTAAAAGATGACTCAATCATTGCAATCCGTATCTCTTTATATAACTCCGGTACATCAATGCGTCTCAGTTGACGTTTAGTCGAAAACTGAACTTGCCGAAAGAAATGTTCGAAACATCTCTTCCAACTCACAACTTCGGTACCTCTTAATATTCGAATATAAAACATTAAACGATTCACTTTCAGTTTGACAAAAATATTTGGGAAATTTATCCCGCCGTGACTAGGTTGTAAAAACAGGATATCCCTTCTAATAATACTAGCGGTGGACGGGTACCACAACCTCTTATAAACCACATTGATAGTTTCCTTCACTAGTTGCTCAGGGGGTGTTACTAATTTTATCAAATAATTAAACATACACAAAAAATAAATGTGAACAAGATGGATTTTTCCAAAAACAGAGATACCTCGGGGCGGTATTCGCTGTTCAAGACTTGCAATTGCTTCATACCACTTTATCCAATTTTCAGGAACATCGAGTCCCTTTGAATCAAACCAAAGGCCATAAATTTTCACTCTTTCAACAATAAAGCGTGCATATTGATGGGGTACAAGTGCGTTCCTTAGATCGCCCATTAATAGTATCTGTGTTTTAGTTTCCTTTAGTCGGCTGCCAGAGGCCTTTTGAAATTTTTCAAAAACATCAAAAACCACACTTATATCTGAAATCCTACTTAGAAATATATTAGTGTCGTCGGCAAACTTAGTCACTCGGGTGTTAATGCCGTATAGTGGTATCCCCGAAATTCTTGAAGTTATTCGAAGATAATGAGCTACCACTTCCGCTGTTATGACATATAATGACGGCGATAAGGGACACCCTTGTCGAATTCCACGGAAAACATGAAAAAATTCTGACTTAAAACCATTAACTATAACAGATGATCTTGTACATCCGGGTTTATAAATACATTTGATCATGTTTAAAAAGTTTTCGCCAAAATTCATGACCCTAAGTGTCTCAAAAATAAATGACCACTCCACCAAATCAAAAGCGGCTTTGTGATCAACTGATAGCAACAACGCCTTTGCGTTGCTTTCATTGGCATAATGAATAACAGACATGACATGTGCAGCACTGTCTTGGATAATTCTGTCGGGAACCGAGCTTGTCTGATCCGGGTGGACTAAAGATTTCATGACCGATTCTAATCTTTTTGCCAAAACTTTCGTAAAAATCTTATAATCTATATTCAGCAACGTAATTGGCCGCCAATTATCGCGACACGTTTTCCTTCCATTCCCTTTATATAATAGGGCAATAACACCATCATATGCGGAGAAATTGAGCTTAAGATCATCCAAGAACGCGTTATACATTTTACACAAAAATTCAGATAATATTCCACAAAACAGCCAATAGAATTCAACAGGAATACCATCGTATCCCGGCGTCTTTTTACCCTGCATAGATTTAATAGCGCTCGCTATTTCAACTGACGTAATGGGTCCCTCTAAAGTATTTTTTCCACCTCACTCAACTTGGAAAGACCATTTTGTGCCAGAAAAAAGTGAGATCTTCTCCGCTTATCCCTTCCGATCTGAATACGTTGGAATACTGCTCAGTAATTTCACCTAGAACTGCATCTGAGTCTGTTACTAACGTGCCATCAGACCTTTCGATCGAGCTTATATGCCTGGCTTCCCAGTTCTTACGTTGAAGAGACTTGACTGTTGCTAAAGAGGCGTTGTCATTTACCTCACTACCGTAGTACGTATTATGCCTGCAAGAAGCAATATAAAATGCATTCAATAATTCGATTTCATTTTTAGCTTTTTAAGACCCGATCTGAGATTCGGATTGTTTGGATACTGTCCTATCAGCATTTGTACATTAATAACTTGGCTCTCTAATGATTTCCTCAAGCCCTGTAGCACTATATATACTAAAAACAGGGTGCAACCGGAGGTGAAAAATACCGGAGCCGGAGGTCAACGAAACTTGCCGGAGCCAAAATTAAGTAGTACAAATGAAGGTATTAGTTAATTTTAGTCAATATCTGCATTCGGTAATTCTTTCACGAAAATTGTGACAAAAGTCAATCGAAACGCCCTAAACAGATAATTTAGGAAAATTACGCAAAAGTTTACTAATGAAATTGCCGGAACCCCGGCAAAAATTCTACCGGAGCCGGATTTTCTGCCGGATCCAGACCTCCGGTTGTACCCTGCTAAAAAGCGTTGTTTACCCCTTCAAAAAACAAGTTTATTCAGCTGCTTTTTTCGGTACGCAACTCAGGTATAAAGGATAGCGACAAAAACATATAACGGGCACGAGTTATCAGGTACTATTGGAAGTTTAGAGATAAAACAACTCAGAATCTGTACGTTGTCAAAAAGATGTAACGCAAAAATACGCAACGAAACTTTATTTAATAAAAATAAATACTTCGTCTCATTAACAATACAACGCCGAAGGTTTTGTCTTCATTTCAATTTTACATTCTAACATAATCAGAACATTACATATTAAGAGAGTATGCACAGACAATTTTGGTGCAACGCTCAGCGCCACACGCTTTATATAAACTACACATCAATAGATATAGTAAAAATGAGCTGTTGAAAACTAAAGACCAATCTCCTAGACATAATTGAAATTGTATAAGAAATTATTTTTCGATTTATACCATAACAAAATTTCACATAGCCTAACACGATAATTCAAGAATTTTATGTGTTCACTGTAGAGTGCAACCGGAATTTGAAAAATTACCGGAAACGGAACCAAAAAATGAAAAATACATGTCATCAAAAAAGTCATTATAACTTTCTTTTTTGCAACATCATTGGTGAAATAACCCTAATTGGAGATAGGTAGCCACCTTATCTGCTGTATTCTAGATTTTCATAATCCATGGAAGCGAAATGTATCTTCGATGGTTTATATTTTCCGCGATTGTCAAGGTTTACATACTATTTAATTTTTATCATTTTTAGTATTAAAATATCTTAATTTCCCATGATCAATATCTAATACCGAAACTTTTAACTCCGGTTAAAAGTTTTCGAAACCGGAAGGTGAAAAATGCCGGAACCGGAATTTCGGTTGCACCCTCTTCATCGATGCAAAGATTTTTCACAATTACTTTCGAAAGCTATACTTCACAGTTATAAGAAAATAACATTCCAAGCAATAAACATTATTCCAGCAAGCCATTGCTACTTTTCTCCACGAAATATCCGTGCAAAATATAACCCGACGCCAGTTGTTGAGTCATTTCAGGATGCGTTTGTGCTGGTAAAACTTGATAGTGCCTTGCAAATATATCAATCAGAGTTACATTCACAGCAATGCACTGTTCACGAAGCCATGTGAAGCATTCGACCAACGGCTGAAATCAATAGAAATATGCATTGAACACAACAAAATCAAAATTAAAATGATTGCTTTTAAGAATTTTGTAAGGCAATCAGTGTGCAAATGCCTATCTACAAGCTAATTATGAAACAGCTAACATGTCTTGCACGCAGAAACACAAACAAGTTTTATAACAGCTACAGGGTGCAATCGGAATTCCGATTCCGATTAGAATTCCGATTCAAAACGAGTTCCTATTCCGATTGCACAATCAATCGGAATCAGAATTTCCACATTTTAATTTTAGGCCTACTTGTTGTGATATGTTGTATAATACAATATTCTACATTATTTATCTACTAAATTGTTTTCGACATGTTAATTTATCAATAACTGATTGTAGTTTACTTTACAAAGCTAAACAATTATTGCCAATTTGTTCATGCGACGTAGTTGAGAACTGTTGCCAGCTATCGGACATTCTATATCAATATTATACTTTGTTAATACAAATTATCCGCAGTCACAAATTTTGTAGTTCCGATTCCGGTATAATCCATTTCCGCTTTGCGCCCTGAACAGCTATTACATTTTCCTCCTAGCAGTCGGTATAAATCAATTTATTTTATAGCTCCGTATCAACCAACTCTTAACACTCAATATTAACCAACAAAAAATTTTATGATCAAGTTTAATCTTAAACTGCTGCTTCATCGAACCAGTTCGTAGACTTACCTCTTGATACCTATGATACAATACGAACGGTCGAGACAACGACAATTTGTTTACTAGCGACTGCAGTAAAGGCAATGGATGGCCAACTGGGGCTGCAATGATAAGTGCATCAAATTGAGATGTTTCGAGCAATTTCAAATTTGCAGTTTGAGCTTCATTTAGCGGAATATCGATGAATGTGCTCTTCAATGAATTTAGCTGCTCGGGTTGGCCGTTACTATCCCACTTTTTCATTTCTAAGCTATCAGATGTACTGAAAAATAAACAAATTAAATATGTAAGCAAATTATTTAAATTCTAGAAAAAGTTGAGCAATGATGATTAAACCCGATGATATTGCTTATCAACTGTCTCCAAAATGATACTACAATTTTGATTTAATGCTTCCCGCTCCAAAACTGAAAATCAAACTATACACTTAGTTTTGTTTTGCCAAAAAAACAAACACATAAGAAATATGTATCTATCATTTTTCTAATCACTTGGCAAGTATCCAACTAATGCACATAGCAAACCAATAACCATCCACAAAACAAACAAAACCTTTCATATACCCATCAGTTTTCGTATCTTCATTCAGTTTTGAAGCTTGATTTCTGCTCATCATTTTAAATACATTACTATAATCGTTCAATCCGTGAAATAATGCACTGATCGGAACCGGAGCAAATGTTTCAAGACATCGCGTTGTAAAGTTCATCGCTTCGAACGCAGGAATTGCTTGTGGCCGTGGTCCTTTGTGTAAATGAATACACGTTCCTGAACCACCAAGACGTTCAACGACAGCCGATGAGACAAGCCCTGAAGTTAATCGGTCTTAAATGCTGCATTTTAAATACACACCAGGATGCAACCGGAATCCAGGTTCCGGTAATTTTTTCACCTTCAGGTGCTGGTAATTTTTCACCTTCAGGCCCCGGTAAATTCTTTATCGGAATTAAAAATTTCGGAAGCATTAATTATTGTGGACGTTTTTCTAAATTTGCTAATTTTTGCAAAGCCTTTTAAAGGTACTTGTTCAATTACTGAGAATAAAAATTAACGAAGGTAGACTTCGGTTCCGTGGATAAGAAAAATTTTCCGGTTCTGGTTCGGTTAAATTGTATTGATTCCGGTTGCACCCTGCCACATACATCAGACTCGGAATCTAATCCTGTATTGCTAGCTATGCGACACTCATGAAAGGGTAACGACTTAATACACCCTAAAACCTATAACATTTATCAATACAATAATTTAACAATTTCCAGACAGAAATGTGCAAACCACTGCTAATAACCAGCAACAAAGTGATTTTTTCAAAAACTAACGCAGCAATTAAAACTAAGTAAAAGACCCGTGTTCCAAGCATGTATGCAGCATGCGCTATAAATATGCCAGCAACCATCATCCATACCCAAAAAAGCCAAAGAAATGCTCTATAACAATATAATTTTCTTTCGAAAATTTGCCAATCACTGAGTTTTCACTGTAATTTACATACCAGCGCATCCTTCAACAACAATGACCTTCGCGTTATGACGTACATTCGAATAACCAATAATAGCCGAGAGAGTATCGGAACGAAGACATCCAATTTTCTCTGAATCCTAAAAGTTACGCACCAATCAAAAATAGATAAATTCTAAAACCTAGTTTTATGTAGCATATCAGGAGTCTACTAATCTGTTGGACAAAAATTATAACGCCTTCTTACGTTTTGCACTGTGTTAATATTTAATAGCAAATTGAATGCTCTTGTCTAACAAATCTGGTGTGGTGTTATTGCAACACCGGCTCATACGCAAAACTACCCTGGATAATACGAAGATTTATTAGTAGACGAGCAACAATTTCTTTACACTCAGAATGCGTACATCTAAAATACACAGCGTCCAAAAGTTAGATAACCTTTGAATAAAAAATATCGCAAAGCAGCCGAATTGTTGGGCGCAATATCGTAATGACATCACCGTGTTTCCGAATTTTACGCCGGACATATTTCGCCTGCGAATATTTATTTTTCACACAGAAAGTTTCACTATTTTCGACAATCTGGTTCACTAGTGACGCACCACGCTCTCCACGGTCCTTGAAACAAACAAGCGAATTCAGTTAAATATACTTGAATATTGGGAATTTCTCCTACACATTTCCAAACATATATATATTTCCACTATCATTAGATAGCAATATAGGGTCTTTATAAAATCACATATTACGCTTAACATAAAATTTAATTGGGTAACTGCAAGTGCTAATTTGTTTAACCTTACACTATAAACAAATTCAAGCCTGTAATCTGGAATAATGCTGCAATTAGTAATGAAATACGCACTATATAATTTCTCAATAGACGATGACTGATTCCACAAAATAAACACAAAAGGTCACTAATGCTTGAATTAATACTTCTTATGTTCAACAAAGAGTTTTTCAAAACATTCAGCAAAGTGACAAACCTTCATTTCAATAATCGATTCCGATGGCATGTTTTGTGAGGCACCACGAGAATCAACTATATCTCTATTATCTCTTTCACCAAAACTATTACCACACGATGTAGAAGGCCCTTCGTTTGGACTTGCTTCAGACAGAGCTTCTGCATGCTGTCGTTCAGCATGAGGATCACATCGATGTAACTGACGCCCTTAAAACCAAATCAATACAAATGTGTTGGTTACGCACTATTTGCAAAACGTTGGTAATTAATATTAATTTTCAAGAATGCTAAAACACTGATGAAGCCAATCGATCTAAACTCAGCTAGATTTTTAATATATATAAATATACATATATAAAATTACTTGACATCAATGTCTGCATTTTGCATATCAGCTTACTCAGTATATATAGCTTTTCAACTTACCTTTAACCTCAAATGTAGAACCAAACGGAAAACCAACTGCACCTTCATATGAAAATTTTAACTTTTCAATACAACCTTCTTGTTTAGGTTGTGCAAATTTAACGCAGCGACACGTTTTCCCTTTTCGAAGTACCACAAAAGCACTCACATCAATATTATGCGCCATCGCAACGGTATACAATATAGTAGTTGATTTAAATAAACCATAACATATACTGAAAATTGTCTATTCTGAAATAATAAATAAATAGAAAATTGCCCACCAACCACCCTGCAGACTCAGGTCGACATGTAAACTCATACGTTTGAATTCAACTTTAATTTGGTCTATAATCACCTAAGAATACTACTGATATACATATAACCTATACAAACTAGACAGATAGATAGACAAAAAAGAGATGGCATATAAAGTGTGCAGACTTTAAAAGGCCCATTACACCGCCATCTCTTGTTCAATTTCCTGTTGCAGAACATGCCTAAAGTTCTTGCTTAGATTCTACTAAGAAGCGAATACTTTTCATAATATCCAGCCGCGAAGCCCTATTCTGTTGAAGACACGTCGCCCCAAAAACAATTTCCCGTAAAGCCGAATATGTCTTGCAACTCAAGAGGAAATGGCTTCCTGTATCTATCTCATTAAACAAATAGAACATTCATTAGTTATTGCCAATTTATGATTATGCATGTAAAAATTCAACTTGCAATGCACACTCAGAGCTTTGACACCTAAGCTCATACGTTTGTTTAACATCCACAATTAGGCTGCTCATTTTATATTACAGTAAGGCAGAAAATTTCTGAGATGCCTACAAGAATGACGAGCTGCCAATTGTTCCTAGGTCTCTCCAATATTTTTTCCCAATCGAACTCACTACTGTCGATAGTGCTACATTTGACAATGGTTCTGGACCATGCAAAAGCTTTGTCCACGCTGAACGAGCTAGCATATACACAATTTCATTCCCTGGAAGATTACAGTGCCCTAGAATCCAGATTAAGCTAGCATAACTATGAGTTGAGAGCTCAAAAATTTGCTGTCTACACTCAAACCCTGTCTTTATTCTGCGCTTTGATTGCAGCTTGATTATCACTAATAATCGCAATACACATTTTTCTTAAGTTCTGAAATGCCTACAAGAATGACGAGCTGTCCAATTGTTCCCAGCTCTCTCCAAAATTTGTTTCCCAATCGAACTCACTACTGTCGATAGTGCTACATTTGAAAATGGTTCTGGACCATGCAAAAGCTTCGTCCACGCTGAACGAGCTAGCCTATACACAATTTCGTTCCCTGGAACATTGCAGTGTCCTAGAATCCAGATTAAGCTAACATAATTATGAGTTGAGAGCGCAGAAACTTGCTGTCTACACTCAAACAGTGTTTTTTATTCAGCGTTTTTATTGCAGCTTATCGATAAAAATCGCAATACGCTTTTTCTTAACACCACGACCAAACAAGTAGGAGACACATTTCTCAATAACCATACCTCTGCCGGAAAACCGAACAACAATATCCAAGGGAACATGGAAATCAGAAAAGTCAGTAATATATCCCAGCCTCTGTACAGTTTTAAGAATTGAACTCAAAAGAAATCTTAGATCCATCAGTGAAAGAACATAAATGTGTCTGACAACATCTAAGAAGAATGTTATTATAGTTTTCACGCAACGGAATCATCATAAACCAATTCTTATCCGGGTGAAAAACTTTAATCATGTGATCACAAGGTAAGAGTTAGAGTGCCAATTCGGGCAAGTCTGATGCAAAGTCTCTGATTGAATTGTGCTTAGATTAGAAATTATTTTCCCATAAAGCCCTAAGTGAAGGAAAACCCAGATTTCCAACCCGGGCGGCTCGTAACCGGTTATGGTGAGGTTTTACCTGGCCAATCAGACACCAAATTTAGTTCTTATGATCGTACACATTACAATATTTAAGACTGAGGCTAGGAAATTCCTCGTAAGCGATGCGTTGCGTTATGCGCGGCGATGCGATAATTAAGCGAATGAGCACACCATTTAAATTTAGTAATAAATTTAGCATTAAAAAGATATTAGGATTGATTTCCTATTTCGTTTACAAATATATACAATAACTATGCTAGTTATTTTGTTCTTACGTGTTATACATATACTGTAGTTATAGTTATTACATACTTTTACAAGTATTCTGATGATATGGACGACGACGGTGGTGGCGAATGCGCTGATATGGCGTCGGACATGGAGACCAATGGAGAATGCGTCACAGCAGTCTCCCAGACAAGGCACATCAACTTTCTAATAGTATAACAGTGTCGTTTTACAGCCGGCTAAACAGCCGGTTTCTATGGGAAAAGTGGTTGATCCGCCCAACCTACTGGCTGCTGGTATTGCAGCAGTCGAGAAGGGGGCGGACACACCACTTTTTAGCTTCTACAGTAAATCCCCCTGTATGAATTAGTGGAATGAGAACTTAGAAATTCTGAGGAAAAAATTTCGGAAATTATATCGTATGGTGACACGCTATGACAACTTAAGAACTTCGTCAGCAAAATCGTTTAGACCAATAAGTTTGATTTCGTTTTTATTGAAGACCCTAGAAAGACTGGGTGTCAGATATATACATTAGACAAAATGTGCTACCAATTCATCCGTTGTAGGCAAATCAGCATGTTTATTAGATGGGCAAATCTACATTGACGGCCTTTCATATTCTTGCATCGAAGATTGAAGAAGGTTTCTATCTTAAGCGGTATCCTCTTGTGTCTTTTTTGACATTGGTGGAGCTTTTAATAAATCTTTTCTTTCAATACAGAATGCTCACAAGCGGTTTGGTGTATATAAGAGGGTTGGTAGATTCATAAATAATCTTATCTGTTCCAGGACGGAGATGGCCAAATGGGTCCTACAGAAGTAAAGTTTCGTGTACGTCAAGGTTCCCCATAAGGTGGTGTTTTCTGACCCTTGCTATGGTCAACGGTTGTTGATGATCTGTTTGTACAGTTAGCAAAACAAACTGTATTTGCTCAAGCATATTCAGATGATGTCGTGATAATTGCACAGAGCATATCGTCAAAGACTGAATTGGGCGCTAAAAAGTTTTGCTATTTCTAAAGATAAATTAGTTAATTAGGTACGTTAGCAATTTTTAGAATGCATGTACATATACATATGCGTGCGTATTTACAAAACGTATAGGTAACGATGTGCGTGAAGACATACAACATAATATAAAGATTGCAGAACAGTGTCAAACTTAACATAGATATTAGATTATTCCAGATTCCACAGCTTCATTACGATATTAACTAAGCAAGGGAACACACCTGAAACTTGACGCAAGCCGTTCTTCGATGTACTACCTTCCTTGCACGATATGTCATTTTCAGGGATAGACCGCACATTAATGTTACCGGATCCAGAATCGGAGCCGGATAGTGAATTTTTTACCGGAACCAGATGTTAACCGGTTACAGGATCTAAATTTGTACATTGTTGGAAGTATTTGAGTCGTGCAAAAATATGAATTTACAGATTTCAAATTACCTTTTGGGTTGGATTTTTCATTAGATGTCAATGTCCATTCATGAATTGCTCGGAATTGCAGTCGCTTCAAAATATATAGTATTTTGATGCGCAAAAAATGAACAGTTTTATGATATTTGGAACCACAACCAGAAATATCCGGTAGGTTCATACCGGATGCCGGAACCGGATACAAATGTGGTATTTTGCCGGATATTAACTGGAACCGGATATCCGTTCGATCACTGGTCATTTTATATATGTACTTATGTAAAATTACACTTGCTTAAAACATGAATATCTCAAATACAACAGACATTTCATTTACAATGCTTTAATATTCGCACGGCTAAACGAACCATTCTTTTAACAAATCTGCAAAGGGTGTGCGAGGGGTAAAATGAAGAAATGTTTAACAATTACCTGTTATTGCGTGTTCATTTTTAATCCACGGTAAATAGCAAGAACTTTATAATAACCAGATAAATCATTCAAGCCCTTAACTGTGAGAAAATGGGGATGTTTTAGACCGTTTTCTATTTACTTGGGAATGGATCTGAAGTTCGTTGCTTTCTCGTTTCTGTTTGCTAAATTTCCTGTTTTATGTTAACTATAGTTAGCTAACTGTTTTGTCTTATTATGCAGATTTTGTTGTCATTAGTTGTCTCATAACTTTCAACGTGTTTTGTGAACCTGCGCTGCGTATCGAATTTATAACGTGTAGGTGGCTGTGGCACTCTTAAATATATTTCAAACTAAAAACTAAAACTATAAAACTAAAACCAAACCCAAACCATACGTTAAGGGAGTCTCTGGCTCTACCTAGTCTCTCTTACCATTTAAGTTAGGCTCAGACATTGCTAGGAAAGGCAAAATCTATAAAACCTGTGCGTGGCGACTGAGCCCGTAACATAATTATGTTTGTCAAGCTTAGGTGCCAAAAAGGCATAGCTAGGGGTTTTGGGTGCATATTGTTGTTGTTGTTGTTATATGTGTTGTTGTTGTTGTTGTTGTTGTTGTTGCTAAAAATAGGCTTTGGTGAGTGTCCGAGACTCCCAAAGCCACCCAATTTCATGCAAATCAATCAAATATGGGGGCTGGGGTAGCCAGCCTCTATAATTATTCTAGTACTTGTACGGTATGTTTTGCGGCTTAAATTTCATGCTTCGCTTGGAGTGAATTAGCGCTATTTAGCTGAAATATTAACGGAATTTAGTCACAGTAGCTCCGATGTAAGCCTACGGTGCACCGGGTAAAGATATTTGGTAAAAGGAACGCATAGCGCGGAGCCTACGGGCAGTAGCGGGGGTTTTAGGGGATTCTTGAGGATCTGTTAGCGGGGTTCTTGGGGATTTAATTGGAGTTTTCGGAGGTTAGTCAATTCTAGCGGGGCTAGTTTTGGCTCGTTTACTGGGGATTTCTGGGGTTTTGTGCAGTGATTTGGAGATCTCACGGAGTTTTGGGGCTGGTTGTCACGTTATGTTTACATTGGCCTTTGTACGGTTTGAGATAGTGACTTATTGCCGTTAATCGGTTTGTTCAGCCGCCGACTGAAATAGAGTTGCTAAATTTGCAAACTAATTTCTTATGAATTAATTTCGTCTGTTTAGCGTGCGACGTTGTTTGTTTTGTATGAAATACTGTGTCCGTGAATCGTTGCCATTTTGTAATTCTTTACTCCGTTCCGCATCATTTGAGCCGTAGCGAATCTAGGGGGAAACCTACGTTGATTTCCGCGGAGAACCAAACTCACGTGTAATCGGTCCTGCTTCTGAATCGCCGGAACCGACGGTGTCGTATATAAAATGTTCACTAATATCTCGTCATTTCTCAATAACAGTTCTATTAGTGAAGTTGCGGCAGTTTAATAGCGCAAAAATAAACTTCAACATATCTCCTTTCGTATAGCTGACCAGTGGAAAGGAAGCAACTATTGAAATTTAATTCAACGACAAGACAATAAACATACTTCTTAGATGCTTCCCGTCTTTCTCACTATCCCAGTATATATCTGCGTATAAGTCATTTGTTATTCCAATATTGGATTATTGTTCAAATGTATGGAACCCTGTTTTGCTGTGTGATATTGACAAAATTGAGAAAGTACAGCGCTATTTTACTAGAAGACTCTATTTCAAATTTAAGTTAGGAGACAAAACTTACCGTTCTAGGCTAGGGGAACTTGAGCTTGAATCGTTAGAATATCGCCGACTAAAGTCCGATTTAGCCATGTTGTATAAGCTTATTTTTAAGGAACTTGATCTGCATATAGATAGCTGCTTGCAGTTTTCTGGAACTTCTCGCACCAGGAAAAACGACCTTAGCTTGAATTTTCCGAAGTTCTTTAATTTAGCTGGTCGTGGTTCGTTCTTCTATCGGGTTGTATCCTCCTGGAATAGCCTACCTAACAATATAAATGGGCTATCGGTTCCCCGAGCAGGTTCTCTTGCCCAGTTTCTTCGACGACTCCCTCGCGACGCACTTAAAAAATTTCTGAAGTATGACCGCCATGAACAGTTAACCTTATAGATCGATTTCGGTTGGATGTTAGAGAGGTTTGCCCCTCCTTTCCAACTTATTTTATTTGCCTATTCATATTCGTATCTTAAATACGCATGTATGTTTAATCGGTGAATAAACTTTTGACTTTGACTTTGACTAACGTTGTAAGTATGTGAGACATACTTGTCCTTGTGCATATGCAATAAATGCAGTGCACATTGTGGTGTACGGTCGACATATATAGTCGACGGAAAATGCAGTTGGCGAGGCGGGCTACGTGGCGCAGTGGTAGAGTGTTCGCTTAAGGATCCATAGGCTGAGAGTTCGATCCCCGCTCGTGCCCGCTTTTCCAGCAGCTTAGTAAAAAGGTCTGATGTCCCGGTTCCTACCTTGACTGACATGGGGGCCACGCCGTGAGCGCAAAGGTAAACTGCCGCGCTATGAACACGGTATCCAGTCGAAAATAGGATGGACGGTCAAGGGACGAAGTATGTGAGACATACTTGTCCTTGTGCATATGCAATAAATGCAGTGCACATTGTGGTGTACGGTCGACATATATAGTCGACGGAAAATGCAGTTGGCGAGGCGGGCTACGTGGCGCAGTGGTAGAGTGTTCGCTTAAGGATCCATAGGCTGAGAGTTCGATCCCCGCTCGTGCCCGCTTTTCCAGCAGCTTAGTAAAAAGGTCTGATGTCCCGGTTCCTACCTAGACTGACAAACGTCAAGAATTATTTTAAAGCAGAACACTAAATCATCCAACATCCACCCAGCAAAAACTTAAACTGTGTACAGCTCAAATTTGTATCTGTTTTAATCAGTTGAATCTCGATCGGTGCAAAAATACTACCTACATTTCAAAAAATGATTTTTTATAAAAAAACTAGCAAAAATGTTAAACCACATTCCTAGCTATGTATTAATCAATAATTTGTGAACGTTAGCAATATAAAGTACGTAAAAAATGGCTGGGCTGCAGAAATACAACTTAACTTTAATCATTGAATTATGCTAAAGGTATAGTCTTGTGTTTAGGCTTAAACTATACACTTTAGGCTATACTGAGCAGATCCTCTTTATAACATATATATGGCAAACATTCGTTGCTTAAGAGAGCACTCACGTTTATGTTCTTTATTAGTTTTGATACATAACAGACCTATTCTTCTTAGTCGGTAAGTGACAGGAGCGCAACAAAACCCGCCAGCCTTTCAGTGCCAAAACTTTGTGTTAACATTTAAGGCTAACTTTGCGTGTGTCTTCTCGCTCGCTTTGCTCTAAGGTTGCGTCTACAACTTATTACGCCATTGCATGATTTTATAGTGTTTTTGTATAACACAAACAAAGGCGGATCCAACAATTTTTGACGGGAGGTGGGTAGCTTACAAACGGACAAATGGTAAGGTACGACATTATGTTTTAATCACCAAAAATTTTTTGAGGGCGTAAATTTATGAGCTTGGGACCTTATCTCAAAAAAATTCTAAGGGAAAAAATGTATTTTTACACAAACTTTTCTGTTGGGAAAAATATTTAAGATAATGAACCTTACCATTTTATCTTGAAAAATTCTGATGGGGTGCGTTCGCCCCTCAGTCCCTCTTCCTCTCAGGATACACTAGTGCACTCAAAATAAATTGTCTTAAAATTAATACAATACTTCTACTTTCTTAAATTTTCAAGACATAAATGTATGTTATTTCAGACGTTAGTAAACCTTAAACAACTCAGAAATCTGTATCTAAAAAGGTTAAAACATAAATGTCCCATATTAGAAAAATTACTGTTGCCAGTTTTAACTTTCAAGGACATTTCGCGTTGAGCTCATGCTCCACAACCTAAGTTTACGTCTTGCACGTACCTATGTGATAGGTTGTAAAATTAGGGTATTATAATAGGTTGAGCTTTTGCACCCAATTTAGAGTTTTTCCCTTCTTATAATCCAGCGGTGTTTATAAGGTTTTAATTTTGAAACAAACTTTCCTGAAACTTAAATGCGCTTCTTTTCATTGAAATTTCATTAGACTTTTAAACTCAAATTTTTCTTTCGCAGAGCACACTCAATTTAGACCTAGAACTAATAGGCTTCGTATCGCACTGTAAAAATGGTGAGTCAAATTGACTCTCTCCGAAATAAGCTTTTCCTGACTATACAAATTGAGTCAAAGTTCGACTCCGCCAGAGTCACATCCGATTCACTGAGTCGAATTTGACTATGGCGGAGTCAAATTTTGACTCAGTTTGTGTAGTCAGGAAAAGCCTATTTCGGAGAGAGTCAATTTAACGCACCATTTTTGCAGGGCAGATTTAGGCAAAAATGACCAAAGGAAAATAAAATATTAAAGTTTATATGAGCAATTCTTTAAAATTTGGCCAAATTTACGGTGCATCAGCTATATATTTGGTAGACCCATACAGACTTTCCTGTAGCTATGCAAAAGTGTTCAGAGGTTTAATGGGCCCTCTTGAGGTAAGTCTGGTTCTACATACCACACAGATTGGCTGTTGAAGATATCGGCAAAATTGCAGGCACGCAGAATGTATATTGCGGATTGCAATATTTACAATTGGATTGCACAGTTTGTATTTATGCTTTTTGTTGTTTATGTTGTTGTTGCTGTTGTTGTTTATGTCGTTATTTTTCTCATCTCAGTATGTTGTGTTAAATAAAGAAAGCACTGAAACTGGACCAAAATAACGGGGAATAGAGCAGGGTGATGGACATTGGTTATTCTTGTGTATTCTGCATTTTCCGTCTCTATCTGAATATTTTTCATATCTAGATATCCGGTTTCGTTTGTTGACTCAACAACGCTGTTAGCCAGGGTGCAACCGGAGGTGAATATTAATACCGGAGTCGGAGGTCAACGAATCTAGCCGGAGCCGCAGATGAGGCAGAATTAGGTAGTAAAAATGATGGTTAATTATAGTAATTTTAGCCAATATCTGCAAAATGTTAAGTTGTTTGAATTTACGCTGATTTTCTGCCAAATTTCGGCAATTCGTTCCAGAAAATTATGACAAAGGTCATCCAAAATGCGCTAAACGCATAAATTTAACAAAATTATGCAAAATTTTACTACCGAAATTGACGGAACTTCCGGCAAAAATCCTACCGGGGCCGGAGGCTGATTTTCTGCTGGAGCCCGAGCCGGAGACAGACCTCCGGTTGTACTCTGCTGTTATCCAAATTATTATAGATAATCACGTTTTACAGCAAACTTGTAGTTGAGTGGGAACATGCATGGGGGGTTAAAATCTTTTCGGTTATTACCTTGCCAGCTGGCGTTCAAACAAGAATGAATCAATTTCGAACATTTTGCACATTCAAGCATCTCAAAATCTCTGAGAATTATTTCTACTCAACTTTGAATTTTGAAAAATTATCACCGCTCAGAAAAAATATGCTTAAAATTTAGGTTCAACTGTTGCCGAATTAAGTGTCGGATTTACTTACAATGGTGCTTGACAAAATTTAACTTAATTTTATAAGCAAACGCAAAATTTTTAGTTTTACATTTACTTAATTAATCAGCAAATGACAGCAGTAGTTTTAATTATTTATATTATTTCAGCAAAGATTTACTGAATATGTAGGGAATTTACTTATACTTAAAAAAGTTAGCGAAATATAACTAAAATATATATTTTTAAGTAGAGTGTTTTTACAGAGCGCGTAGTTAAAATCACAGTTACTTAGGCTTTAAAAGTAAAAATCACAAAGGCAGCTGTCAAAATGGCTGATGACGAAAAGGTAAACTTATATTTCATTTTGTGACACCGTAAGCTTTTTCTGACCGGTACACGATAAGGATCAATGTAGAAGAATAGGGTCGTAACAGTAGTAAAAGCATATTTCTAAGCCTAAGCCTAAGTTTAGTGTATTAAAGATGAGCCTATTTCTAAGCGTAAGCGTAAGCCTAAGCCTAAGCCAAAAATTGATCTAAAGCTTAAGCTTACTCAATTGTAATCCCGAGGAAAAACGGTCCATCCCTAATCTTTACATGTGCTAAGTCCCAGGCATGTGAAAATTGCGGAATGATGTACTCAAGGTATTTCTCAAAATGCATATTATTTAAATAAATTGAACTTCGAAAATTTATAGAACATTTATCAGCATCTATGGATTGGTAAGGCTGGTACGTATGCGTTAATTTCATTGGCTTATATTCCATACTGGTTTGCGTAAATATATCATTGAAATTTGGGTTGATGCACATGCTTCGGGTTTAGGCTTAAGGTCAGGTTTAATGAAAAAGTTACCAAAGTAAAATCCGTTATCACAGCCCTTTATTAAAGCACTGCATTTGAGTCAAAATCACAGATCGGTCGGCCAATGTATCGAACGAGAGCGGACAGTTTTCCCGCGTAGCAGAGTAAGCTTGAGCTTTAGACTATTTTTTGCCTTGGCTTAGGCTTCGATGCAGGCTTATCCTTGCGGTTTGGCTTAGGCGTAATAGGTTTTGAATATACCTATACTACTGATAGGTCTCGTTCTTTACATTGGCCGCTCTGTCTTATTTATTTTTGGATAAATAGAATTTTGCGGATTGAATGCTATACTGTAGTGACCTGAATAATAGCTGAAGGTAATAAGGATTCGTGGTTCCAAATTTGAGTCTGAATCAATTGAAGTCTATTTTCCTAATTGAATTCCCAAATAAATAGATTCCTAAGCGGTTGATTGGTCCATAAATATCAGTTACCCTAACTAGATTGCCTAAATGCCTCCTGGACCAAATAAAGTTTAGCCCCAAAAAATAGTGTTTTAGACACTTATATTCATTGCACCACACTCAGGTCTTAAAAGTATACTATTTCTAAAGTATAGAACTGTCATAGAAGATGATTGGAGTAAACTAAAAGTGATTGGTCCAAATTTACCACAGCTTGACTGAAGATGAGGAAACGAATAGCGAATGAAGAACCCTCTGGACAGACGAAATAAATATCAGTCCTCACTCTCCTATTCGTGTCACTACAGTGTTTAACTAAAAACATTGAAATTCTGGCCAATGTACAGATCAGGGGCGTAACAGTCTTATAAGCATATTCCTAAGCCTAAGCCTAAGCCTAAGCCTAAGCCTAAGCCTAAGCCTAAACCTAAGCCTGAGCGTAAGAATGAATTTATTCTTAAGCCTAAGCTTAAGCCTAAGCCTAAGCCAAGCAAAAAATAAGTCTAAAGCTTATACTTACTCTTTTCTAGTACCACAGAAAAACTCTCCGGCCCTGATCTTTACATGGGCCGAAATTCTTGCCAGAATATTTTAGGAAATGTCCGCAGAACCGGTCGGAGGCAACGATGAAGAGGCAGCAGCAGGTAATGGACGGCTTTTGCTTTTGTATTAAACAAACGAGTTTGTTGGTACTCAACGAACCGCACGACCCATGTCTAAAGTTGTGTTCAAAGTCAACGCCGGGAATTGAACACTGCTTTTTTGCAGTCGAGTCACAAGCCAACAACCACTACACCACACGGTCATTGCAACAACTTCTAGTACCGTTATATGCAAAAATTATACGATACAATCTACACAATCTGGATCTGTGTAGCAATGATTTCATTTCAAGAGAGTACATATCTATATATTAAAGCTGAAACGTTCCACATACGTATTTTGGGCAAACAAAATACAAATAGATTTTTACAAAATGCGGCACCGAGATATAGTGGATAAATGCAAACTTGTATGACATATTCCGCTGTAAATTTGTTTCAGTTGATTATTAAGCAACTCAGCTTGTCAGTTAGTTATTTCTGAGTTAATTAAACATCAATTTACTGTGAATTGAGTTGGTTCCTCTTGACTGGATGAATTAACTCAAAAATTAGTTGAATCAACTCAGAATTCTGAGTTGAGAAATTCTTTATTCATACTGAGTAATTCAAATGATTCTGAACTAAAATCGATTCACTGTGATTTACAGTATTTACAATGGCTATTAAAATACGACTCTGTGAGGTTATTGGCTGCGTCTACGGCTAAAATGACACAGATATCATTTGCATTTGTAGTCGCTCAACAGTCGCTCGCATCTTCGTTGAACAAATTCAAAAATCGACCAGAGTTGACGCATTGCAAAAAACGGGTCGTCATCCCGTTTGTGATCCCTATGGAAAATCGCGCTGCGAAAGAAACACAACAAGGCATGGGCGGATTTGGAGGAACTCGCGATGCAGTTATAAAGTATGCAAACGAATTTAAATAACAACAATAAAACAATTCTATGTTAAGGAATATTTTGCTACACTGTAAATTCCAATGAGTTGATTAATCAATTCAGCTAGCGAGTTGGTTATTTCTGAATAAATATCAGTAAACATTAACACACTGTGAGTTGAGTTGATTCTCACTCTCAGTTGAGTTGACTCTGGGTGAGTTGATTAATTAATTCAGAATGAGCTGAATCAACACAAAATTCTGAGTTCAGATAGTCCTAACTCAGACTGAGTGATTTGACTCATTCTGAGTTAAAACCAACTCACTGAAATTTACAGTGTAGTCTTCTTGATAAACCTCGATCCTTGCTCTGTATGCTGGCATTTCAGTATCGACCGCAGGCTTCAAACGACAACAGTCGTGTGGGCAAAGATGCCAAAATTTCTGTTTCATCGAAATCCTTTTCTATCAGCATTAAAAAATTCTGTCACGGAAATTACGACGTACCTTCCTTCTATCTAAATTTTGCTGATAGAGTAAGTTTCAGTGAAGTAATTTTAGCTCAGAATGAGTTGAATCCACTCCGAGGTCTGAACTCGGAATTAAGCGTTTCAGAACTCACAATTCTGAATTGATTGAACTGATTCTGAATTAATTAGACAACTCACCCAGAATTAAATCCGCTCGGACTGAGTTGTTTCAGGATCGATCAAGGTGCGAAGCCACTGCCGGACGACAAACTTGGCGATACGATGCTATCAGCGTTTGCTGAACAAAACAAATACGCGTCTCAAAGTGGAATGCGAGGTGGATTCGGTGCAACTCGATTTAACGTCACTCAAACTGTGGATTCTGGCAAACCGATCGACGAAGCGGCCAGAAGACTTGCGGAATCGATCATCCCACGACAAGCTGGATGCAACACGCTCCCAAGTCAAGCTGGACAAACTCCTATCGGAGCGAAACGAAGCCAAGTTCCGCGAATTAAATATCGCAATCGTGGCGAAGAAGTGTGAGTGCAATGAATACTTCATCGCATAACGGTTGCAGACTAATGAGCAACAAACCGTATCGCTAACGCACAATTGAATTGCATTTATTGCGCGTTAGCGATGCGGTTTGTTGCTTATTTGTCTGTTATTTTATGCGGCGAAGAAGTGGGAGTGCAATGAATTCTTCGTCGCATAAAGATTATAGACTAATGCGCAACAAATGGGATCGCAAACGCACAATTGAATCGCATTTTTTGCACCTTAGCGATGTGGTTTGTTGCTTATTTGTCTGTTATTTTATGCGGCGAAGAAGTGTGAGTGCAATGAATTCTTCATCGCATAAAGATTACAGACTAATGCGCAATAAATGGGATCGCAAACGCACAATTGAATCGCATTTATTGCACGTTAGCGATGTGGTTTGTTGCTTATTTGTCTGTTATTTTATGCGGCGAAGAAGTGGGAGTGCAATGAATTCTTCATCGCATAAAGATTACAGACTAATGCGCAACAAATGGGATCGCAAACGCACAATTGAATCGCATTTTTTGCACCTTAGCGATGTGGTTTGTTGCTTATTTGTCTGTTATTTTATGCGGCGAAGAAGTGTGAGTGCAATGAATTCTTCATCGCATAAAGATTACAGACTAATGCGCAATAAATGGGATCGCAAACGCACAATTGAATCGCATTTATTGCACGTTAGCGATGTGGTTTGTTGCTTATTTGTCTGTTATTTTATGCGGCGAAGAAGTGGGAGTGCAATGAATTCTTCATCGCATAAAGATTACAGACTAATGCGCAACAAATGGGATCGCAAACGCACAATTGAATCGCATTTATTGCACGTTAGCGATGTGGTTTGTTGCTTATTTGTCTGTTTATGCGGCGAAAAAGTGTAAGTGCAATGAACCCTTCATCGCATAAAGATTACAGAATAATCAGCAACAAACCGTATCGCTAACGCGCAATACGTACTATTCAATTATGTCCATTCCTTTTTTTTCAAATTTTACATATAGGGCTGGTTATCTTGCGGTATCTCTCGTGAATTACAAATCTACTTTTTAATAATTTGCAGCAACTAAGCGAAATATCCAAGCATGTATAAATTGTCGTTTTATTGCTTTGAAATCCTATAGAATTAAGCTGATTTGTATACCACGGTTCCGGATACTCACTAAAATATACTTAAAATTAAGTAAAACTGTTGTCGAGGATGCTAAATATAGAAATTTTTTTCTGTTTTTATTCACAGACTTGACAAACAAGGCGAAACGTTCGTCAAACGATTGATGGCTCCGAATCCTAATTCTCACGCCGGCTCAAACGTTCTGGACACTTTCCGACTTCAAACACAAGAAGCACGACATTCTGTTCCTCGACGAGTCCGGGCGTCCGATGGATTCTTGTCGAAACTCTACGATCCCACGCTCAGCCCAGGATCGGACGCTAGCGGAACCGGTGCTGGGTCTATGGGACTTCGACCAGGTAACAATACAATTTATCTTCACGAGGGATAAACTTAGCGTTGCACTATACTCGACGCAGGGTGCCGAAGGCGTGTGGCTAAACCCCTCCGTATGCCCATGCGTGGCACACAGTCACGCACACGGAAATTCGTTGCGGTGTCGAGTATAGGGCAATCTCAAAGCTGGTTAAATATTCTCCCACCCCAGAAACTGCCAACAGAAACTTTGTTTGATGGCAAATGTTATACTCGAATAAAATTATCGTGTCAAAATTGTGAAATGTTTTAATTTTAAAATTAAAAATTCAAATTTATGCAATTTTCTCAAAAACGCTCGACTTTAAACTCTGCAGGATCGGATTAATGTTTTGGTGCTGATTAATAGTTTCCGGTCGTAGTAAATATTACTTGACCCACAGGCGTTTATTAAATATTGCCTAAATAATTGTCTATTGAACGCTGTTTTTGTTCTGATTGTCTTGTTTTTAAGAGCAGATATCGCTAAAATTTTAAACATTTTGTGTTTAGCCAAACATAGCATTTCTTTCACTGACTGTGCATTCCTTCGATTAATGTCTGTCAACAAAAGCTAATTTGATGATCCTACGGCGGATCCAAAAATGTCTTACTTTAGGGCGAGCTGGAAACGTTATGTAACGCAATTTTTACTGTATGCTATATATTGTGCGCCCTGAGAGAAGAAAAATTGTAAGGTACACCGATGTTTACCATTTTTGGCGCGTGTAAAGATCAGGGGCGGAACGTTTTTCTCTGGAACTGGAAAAGAGTAAGCTTAAGCTTTAGACTAATTTTTTGCTTGGCTTAAGCTTAGGCTTAGGTTTAGGAATATGCTCATTCTTACGCTTAGGCTTACGAATATGCTCATTCTTACGCTTAGGCTTACGAATATGCTCATTCTTACGCTTAGGCTTACGAATATGCTCATTCTTACACTTTAGGCTTACGAATATGCTCATTCTTACGCTTAGGCTTACGAATATGCTCATTCTTACGCTTAGGCTTACGAATATGCTCATTCTTTACGCGTATATGCTTAGGCGTAGTCTTAGGAATATGCTTATGATACTGTTCCAACCCTGTTCTTTACATTGGCCCATTCTTATCACAATTAATTTTCTGACGTCGTGTGATGATATGTCTGTTGTTTAGCAACAAATTGATTTAATTCATGAAGTAATAGTTTATAAACAATTACTCACAATGTGTTTATAGGTCGACAAGTAACAACTCGTGTGACAGGCGGATACGAGCTGACCCTGGAAGACATAATAAATTCAAAAAAGGTGGTTCCGTGGGCAACCAGCGCCCGCTTGGAGTCCCAAAGTGGGACCGGTGGCTTTGAAAAACGACGCGACGTTGTTAATCATGCCGTAATCAGATGGTAATACGCCGAGCTGGTTCGAGTGCCAACACACGCCCGTAACCAGCTCATCTTGCTAGCGCGGGTAAGGGTGTCCCCACTTGGGGGGGGCATTGGGGTGCCGTACCACCAAATTTGGCTGGTGCTCCCCAAATAGACTTTTATGTAAAAGTAAACAATCTTGAATTGTCATTGTAGAAACCTCCTAAAATTATTCGGCGCCCCCCAAACATAATTTTGTGCGGACGCCCGAGGCTAAAAATTTTCCAGAGGAAGCATACAAACGTTTTTGTTGACTTATAAGCATGGTTGAAAATTTTCTAAGAGGAGTCAAAATTTTCAAAGAGAGGCTGAGCCACTCTTACCCCCTTGGCTACGGGCCCGTGCCAATATTGTCATTTGTATGCGTGTAGAACCTTTAGGTGCTACACACATTTGAGAATAAATTGCGAAAAAAGGTGCTACACACATTTGAGATTAATTGCGAAAATAGGTGCAACACACATTTGAGAATAAATTGCGAAAATAGGTGCTACACACATTTGAGAATAAATTGCAAAAATAGGTGCTACACACATTTGAGAATAAATTGCGAAAATAGGTGCTACACACATTTGAGAATAAATTGCGAAAATAGGTGCTACACACATTTGAGAATAAATTGCGAAAATAGGTACTACACACATTTGAGAATAAATTGCGAAAATAGGTGCTACACACATTTGAGAATAAATTGCGAAAATAGGTGCTACACACATTTGAGAATAAATTGCAAAAATAGGTGCTACACACATTTGAGAATAAATTGCGAAAATAGGTGCTACACACATTTGAGAATAAATTGCGAAAATAGGTGCTACACACATTTGAGAATATATTGCGAAAATAGGTGCTACACACATTTGAGAATAAATTGCAAAAATAGGTGCTACACACATTTGAAAATATGGCTGCACAGCGCAACATTTTAGAGAGATTCGATGTTCTGGGTGAAATATATTTATCTCAGAAAATCAGCATTACAAGATGAAACAAAACGTATACTGTGAAATTTTGAAAAACGCTACCGTCTATGAAACTGATTAATTCACAATTTTGGCTAGAGTTCTGAGCCTTAAACTGAATCAGGACACGCCAGGGTGCAACCGGAGGTCTGTCTCAGGCTCCGTTTCCTGCAGAAAATCGGCCTCCGGCTCCGGATCCTTCAGAATTTTTGCTGAGGTTCTGGCAATTTCGGTGGTAAAATTTGGAAAAATTTTGCAAAATATATCTGTTTAGCGCGTTTCGTTTTATTTTTGTCACAATTTTCAGGAAAGAATGTTCGAAATTTCGCAGAAAACTAGCGTAAAACCAAACAACTTAACAACATATTGCAGATATTGGCCAACATCAACTAATTAACCATCATTTTTAATGCCTAATTTCGCCTCACCTCAGGCTCCGGCAAGTTTTGTTGACTTCCGGCTCCTCTATTTTTCTCCTCCGGTTGTACCCTGGTACACGCTGATGATACGTTTGCCGTCGAGCATAACCGCTACGGGTACCCAGAGCCGGGGGCATGACTCAATGGTAAAAAGCCTTTAGCCTTTTATGGATCATCCACGTAATAATGCGCACATAGTTTTAAAAATTTGTCCACCCACCCCCTTAGGACCAGTGTCAAAAAAACGATGCGATAACGAGGGCCTGATGACAATACAGACCCTGTACTTAGAGAGTCGGTTTTGCCCTGACAGTGTTCCAAGGGAGTAGGGACAAAACAGAGTCCCTCGGTAGGGACTACTGACAAAACGCAGACTCTCGCTACAGCGTTGTTTCTACGAAATAAATTCTAATTTTTTGTGCATAGGTTTTGCAAAACAAATGTACAACAATAGTCCCTTCGAACAGAAGGACATTATGCACTGTGTTCTGTGAGTGTAGCGACATTGGAGACCCTGTAATCAGGATGTTTGCGTTGTCCTGGGACTATGCTTACAGACTAGTTCTAAATATAACATCCTTCGTACAGAGTTCCTGAAAATGACAGGTCCTTACGCCAGACCTCGACAATTTTTTACACTACTGCACGCACTATTACGTGGATGACCCATTACTTTGTTAAGATTTTTGTGGGCATAAACTGTACCGCGTAAAATGAATTGCACTTCTGAGGTAATTCGACTTTAACCCCCTATACTTGTTTATATTTATCTGTCTTCTATATCTTCTATACTAGTCGAGTTGTATTCTTGTCAAATTAGTATTTATTATTTTTGCTGGTATATCGTGCATACAATATTAAACTAGTCAACGCAGTTTCAAATTTGCAACTCTAAAATATTACTCGCCAAACTTTTTAAGAACGCGTTCTAATTTGCATATATAAGCTGTCTCTCTTGTACATATTTAACAATCATTACAACAGCTCGAACGCTGCCCAAAATACGTATGCGGTGCGTTCCAGCTTTAATAACTAGTGAAATGAAAAATAAATCTTGTAATATAAATGTTCGGTTTGTGCATTTCTTGTTTTGGAATAGTGCGCGCACAGTGTTTTAATAGCCACAACACTGTAAATTTCAGTGAGTTGATTTTAACTCAGAATAGGTTGAATCACATAGTCTGAGTTAAGACTATTAGAACTCAGAATTTTGAGTTGCTTCAATTCATTCTGAGTTAGTTAATCAACTCACCCAAAGTCAACTCAACTCAAAGCAAGAATCAACTCAACTCAAAGTGAGTTTATTGTTTTACTGATATTAATTCAGAAATAACCAACTCGCTAGCTGAATTGATTAGTCAACTCACTGGAATTTGCAGTGAACGCGCCAAAAGGCCGCTTACTGTAAAAAATACAATTAATGCATTGAAGTCAAGCTTGAAAACGAAACGGCCCTAAAAGTAAATATGGGCCCTGCCATGGATAGCAGTTTCTAAATCTTGGAACGACGCCAAGCTATAAAGATCCTGGCACAATATGGGCCCTGCCATGGATAGCAGTTTCTAAATCTTGGTACGACGCCAAGCTATAAAGATCCTGGCACAATATGGGCCCTGCCATGGACAGCAGTTTCTAAATCTTGGAACGACGCCAAGCTATAAAGATCCTGGCACAATATGGGCCCTGCCATGGATAGCAGTTTCTAAATCTTGGAACGACGCCAAGCTATAAAGATCCTGGCACAATATGGGCCCTGCCATGGATAGCAGTTTCTAAATCTTGGAACGACGCCAAGCTATAAAGATCCTGGCACAATATGGGCCCTGCCATGGATAGCAGTTTCTAAATCTTGGGACGACGCCAAGCTATAAAGATCCTGGCACAATATGGGCCCTGCCATGGATAGCAGTTTCTAAATCTTGGAACGACGCCAAGCTATAAAGATCCTGGCACAATATGGGCCCTGCCATGGATAGCAGTTTCTAAATCTTGGAACGACGCCAAGCTATAAAGATCCTGGCACAATATGGGCCCTGCCATGGATAGCAGTTTCTAAATCTTGGAACAACGCCAAGCTATAAAGATCCTGGCACAATATGGGCCCTGCCATGGATAGCAGTTTCTAAATCTTGGGACGACGCCAAGCTATAAAGATCCTGGCACAATATGGGCCCTGCCATGGATAGCAGTTTCTAAATCTTGGAACGACGCCAAGCTATAAAGATCCTGGCACAATATGGGCCCTGCCATGGATAGCAGTTTCTAAATCTTGGAACGACGCCAAGCTATAAAGATCCTGGCACAATATGGGCCCTGCCATGGATAGCAGTTTCTAAATCTTAAAACGATGCCAATCTATAAAGATCCTGGCACAATATGGGCCCTGCCATGGATAGCAGTTTCTAAATCTTGGAACGACGCCAAGCTATAAAGATCCTGGCACAATATGGGCCCTGCCATGGATAGCAGTTTCTAAATCTTGGAACGACGCCAAGCTATAAAGATCCTGGCACAATATGGGCCCTGCCATGGATAGCAGTTTCTAAATCTTGGACCGACGCCAAGCTATAGAGTTCATGGCTCAATATGGGCCCTGCCATGGATAGCAGTTTCTAAATCTTGGAACGACGCCAAGCTATAAAGATCCTGGCACAATATGGTCCCTTACATGTATATCAGTTTATATATCTTGGAACGACGCCAAGCTATAAAGATCCTGGCACAATATGGGCCCTGCCATGGATAGCAGTTTCTAATTCTAGGAACGACGCCAAGCTATATAGATCCTCGCTCCCTATGGGCGCTGCCATGGATAGCAGTTTCTAAATCTTGGAACGACGCCAAGCTATAAAGATCCTGGCACAATATGGGCCCTGCCATGGATAGCAGTTTCGAAATCTTGGAACTACGCCAAGCTTAAAAGATCCTGGCACAATATGGGCCCTGCCATGGATAGCAGTTTCTAAATCTTGGAACGACGCCAAGCTATAAAGTTCATGGCACAATATGGGCCCTGCCATGGATAGCAGTTTCTAAATCTTGGAACGACGCGAAGCTATAAAGATCCTGGCACAATATGGGCCCTGCCATGGATAGCAGTTTCTAAATTTTGGAACGACGCCATCTAAAGATCCTGGCACAATATGGGCCCTGCCATGGATAGCAGTTTCTAAATCTTGGAACGACGCCAAGCTATAAAGATCCCTGCACAATATGGGCCCTGCCATGGATAGCAGTTTCTAAATCTTGGAACGACGCCAAGCTATAAAGATCCTGGCACAATATGGGCCCTGCCATGGATAGCAGTTTCTAAATCTTGGAACGACGACAAGCAATAAAGATCCTGGCACAATATGGGCCCTGCCATGGATAGCAGTTTCTTAATCTTGGAACGACGCCAAGCTATAAAGATCCTGGCACAATATGGGCCCTGCCATGGATAGCCGTTTCTTAAATCTTGGAACGACGCCAAGCTATAAAGATCCTGGCGCAATATGGGCCCTGCCATGGATAGCAGTTTCTAAATCTTGGAACGACGCCAAGCTATAAAGCTCCTGGCACAATATGGGCCCTGCCATGGATAGCAGTTTCTAAATCTTGGAACGACGTCAAGCTATAAAGATCCTGGCACAATATGGGCCCTGCCATGGATAGCAGTTTCTAAATCTTGGAACGACGCCAAGCTATAAAGTTCATGGCACAATAGGGGCCCTGCCCTGGATAGCAGGTTCTAAATCTTGGACCGACGCCAAGCTATAAAGATCCTGCCACAATATGGGCCCTGCCATGGATAGCAGTTTCTAAATCTTGGAACGACGCCAAGCTATAAAAATCCTGGCACAATTATGGGCCCTGCTATGGACAGCAGTTTCTAAATCTTGGAACGACGCCAAGCTATAAAGATCCTGGCACAATATGGGCCCTGCCATGGATAGCAGTTTCTAAATCTTGGAACGACGCCAAGCTATAAAGATCCTGGCACACTATGGGACCTGCCACATAGCAGTTTTTCTAAATCTTGGAACGACGCCAAGCTATAAAGATCCTGGCACAATATGGGCCCTGCCCTGGATAGCAGTTTCTAAATCTTGGAACGACGCCAAGCTATAAAGATCCTGGCACAATATGGGCCCTGCCATGGATAGCAGTTTCTAAATCTTGGAACGACGCCAAGCTATAAAGATCCTGGCACACTTAGGTTAGAATTCAGGACTATTTTTAGCTTATGCTTAGGCTTAGGAGTAACACTTAGGTTAGAATTCAGGACTATTTTTAGCTTATGCTTAGGCTTAGGAGTAACACTTAGGTTAGAATTCAGGACTATTTTTAGCTTATGCTTAGGCTTAGGAGTAACACTTAGGTTAGAATTCAGGACTATTTTTAGCTTATGCTTAGGCTTAGGAGTAACACTTAGGTTAGAATTTTCAGGACTATTTTTAGCTTATGCTTAGGCATAGGAGTAACACTTAGGTTAGAATTCAGCACTATTTTTAGCTTATGCTTAGGCTTAGGAGTAACACTTAGGTTAGAATTCTAACCTAAGTGTTACTAGCAATACTAATGTGAACCAAGTACAC